>APFE031009156.1:0-17389 GCA_000404065.3 Pinus taeda
CCTTCATCAATGATGGTACCAGCCATAACCATTCTGTAAGCTTGTACAATGATTCTGAATGGTACACTGGTTGGTAAATGGGGTCTGCCTAGTAGATTCCAGTCGAAGGAAATGACTAGGTTGCTTGGTGGTGGGACCGAATAGATGGCCAGATATGACTCTGACAAACTTCCTTCCTATGATAAAGGAATGGGGTAACTGCCCCCAAGCTCATCGGAGTCTGTGTTGATTAAAATAGTTTGAATGGTTTCATTCTCTTTCTCTTCAGGGACGGTATCATTCGAATATGAACACTCTGAAGGCAAGACCGGGTCAACTACCATATCAATCTTTTGACTTTCGTCTGGTATGGATTCAAAGGGTTGATTTTCAATGATAAATGCTTCAGTTGATCACAATGATGGGCCAGCCAAATTTTCAACCGGCGGAGGACTTCGCAAGAGTTTTTTATATCCAGGAGGAATTCGTAGCGGTGAAACCGGACGATCATCCAAAACTCTTTTGGCATCGGCAAGGAAGGGACAATGGTGGACGGCATGACTACCTTCACACAACTTACAAGGAAGATTATAATTCCTTCTTTGTCCATGTGCTTCACTTTCACTAGTTGATGGTGAGCATTCAACATGATCGCCATAGGTTGGTGCTACCAGATTGTGCAAATGAGGAGATCAGTCCCTTAAGATCTGAGGGATGCAGGGACAATCTCGGTGATAGTGGTCTCCATTGAAAATGACACAAGGAGATTTAGGTTTTGACTCTGCGGTGTGTGAATTTTCGCTAAACAATACTTGGTTGCTCCCTTTCGCTTTTGGTTCCTTTTTCTTCTTTTTCCTTTTTCTCTTTCTTCTTCTTCTTCTTCTCAGTTACTTGACTTTTAGCTTTATTGGCTTTGTCAAGTGAAGAGGAAGAAGGAGACGAAGAATCAGATGAAGTAGAAGGTTCGGAGGCAACTCTAGTGTCTTCTAGTTGCTGATTAGACTGTTCAGGAATTACGGGATTCTGAACGACAGAGGTAGAGAAGAGCCAGATGGGAAAACCAATTGTCAATCCTGGAAGTGACAAAGTGGCCATATGGGGTGGACCAACATCTCCCCAAGAAGAGAAGGGAATAGGATTTCCTCCAAGGGGAAATCCTTGGTTGTTAGTCTCCATTTTCTCAACCTGAAGATCAACGGGGGGAATTTGTGACGTTATTCAAATTACAATAAACTTTTAGACGCTTGGACACAACTTGTTTTTTCCATTTTAAAGAGTCGAGAAAAAACACAAGATGACTATAGTTAGTCGCCTTCATTTTTTATTGAGCCTGAAGTGACAAGTGCTCAGAGGACCTTTTCCTTTAAGGAGTCTGAAAAGGAGCAAAATGGACTTCTCTGGAGATCTAGGCAGAGAGGATTACCAAACCAATCGCAAAAATTTAGAATACTTTTTACGGTACGGTAGTCAATCTTCCCGAATGTTGTGTTCGGTGCATTGTGATCGATAGGGCAGCAGACACAGCTTACTAAGGATAAAGGATGCAGTGTATTGTGGTCTCCCAATATATACGCGATGGTACGTGGGAGCACAAGTTTGTACTGGCACTTGCCGTCTCAGAGTGGAGGAATCACCCAACCAACACTGAAAGCAACAGTTACCAGGTTTTATGACGTCAGAATACATCTCTGGCCTAGACCTCTAGATGATGTGCGTTAAGTTCCAAAGTGTTGTTCGATTCATTGGATTCATTTAAAGTTGATCTTGGTTAACAGTTTGCCTTTCAAGTTCACCACGTGATGTATATATAATTCCTAAAATGCAGTCTAAGATGATAAACAAATGCTTTATCTTCTTTCAGCAATGAAAATCCTAACTACTAAAGGGAAGAAAGTCAAGAATCTTTTCTTCACGGAGCACAGAGCACACGCTAAATGCACAGTCCTAAATCAAACCAAGCAATCAAAATGAAAATTCACATGCATGTATTGGTTTTCAGCTCTCTTAATGTGTGAATGGCGTTAAGAAGGCTATGTGCAAAATTGAATTACTTTTAAAGCGACAATACTCAACAATATTCTTTTTCAAAACGAAGTGAAAGCAAGAGAGACACTTTGCGATTTTGAAATGGAAATTGCTTTTCGAGACTTTAAAACTAATAATTCAAATCCTACGCAATAGTAACTGAATAATCGACTATCAATAAAAATGGGATTTCTTCCTAAAACTGAAAATGACAGCTACGACACTTACAGATCTAGAGACGACAGTTCGACTATGCTACTTTTTGCAAAAGAGAACTAAAAACGACGCACAATACATACAAACATTTATAGTTCTTTGCACTAAGGAGGCGGAATAATGCAAGAGGAAGGGGTTTTCACAAAAGCACACTGATTACAGACAACAAAACTCTTGAATAAGATTGAAAATAGTGAGAAAAATCCACAATCAGAGGGTAAAGTTAACCCTCCCTGACCATCGTACCTGTTACACAGTGAACTCAGTATGCAGCGCACCTACTACACTCAGGAAGTGCAATGCATACAGACTGCCTTGAAGGCAGGGTGTGATGGTAGCAGTGTGAGACTTTGAACGGGATTTCACTCACAGTTTGTAATCTAGTTTAGGTGTTTATTCTGAATAAGTAAAGATCAGTGTATGTAAAACAAAGGGGTGATCTAAGAGGTTACTAGAGCCACCACTCAGGGAAATTAGATTGCTCGCAGATCTATTGTTTAATTTATAAACAAAACACAGAGATAGACTGAAGTAGCATTGATATACTTTTCATTTGTATGACAAATGCAGTTCGAAGGCTAGCTGGCTTGACTTCAGGCTCTGTCTGTAAGTTTATAAAAGAAGCAAAGATAGATAAGCTAACAAGTAATTTAGTCGCTCCCCAGTGGAGTTGCCATTTTGTTATACGGGAATAGTGTCCACTCGGATGCTGCTATTCCCACTAAGATGGGTGGCTATCTTAGAAACAAAAAATCAAAGTCTACTATTGCTTCCTTTTATGAAAATAGATGAGAGAAGAACCAAGAGGGCCAACCTGAGTCTTGCGCTCGATTTCCTCTCCTTGATAGAGTTTTTCCGTTTCTTCTTAAATCTGCCCAGCTTCAAAAGGACCTTTGGAATCATAGCAACATACTACTATGCAAGAAACAAGGATCTAAATTCATAAATAATGCAAGATCAGATGTGCATTAACCATATACATGCATATATAAACAAGTACACAAGAAATATGGAAGGAAACAATAATAGCTTTATTCAGATGAAAATTATCAAGAAGATTACAACCATGTGCTCTAACTGAACATCATCCTCTAGCTAAGAAGCCCTTATTCACCTCAAGCAATGCTAGATCACCCAACACTATGAATGTACACCAGAATACCAACAATATTTCTCTATAAGATACAAAATTCCAGCCTCTGGATCTCTGTTTTAAGGGATCCATATATAGATGATTACAGAGAGGTGAGTCATCTTTTGGGATCTTGATTAGTGTCTTCTCTCTGTTAGTTCCTGCTTCCACTTGCAGAATGATGATCTCTTACTCATCCCTGGTCAAAAATGGAGTGGCAAGTGTTAGAGGGGAAGCTTCTGGAAGATTCCATGATCTCCCACCTTGCATTTTTGTCCTTGCCATTTGTCCATTCCTGATCATCACACCCTATAGAGGAGCAAATTAGTATGCATCGCACCTTGTACATTGGGAAGGTGATATGCATTGCACCCCCTACATTGAGCTTTCAGTATGGTCCAGTTTTGACCATTTATGAGCAGTTTTCAATGGAAAACTTCTGGGAGATGATGTAATGAGGTTGTTAATCTTTTTGATGTCGGGTGAAATGCTTTACTATGAGGATTTGAAGTTTTTCTGAGCTGGGAGGTGACCTGTAATAAGATACAATACAATACATTATTTTGACAACATTTTTTCATGATCTAGCTAAGGCGGGCATTCCCATTGTTATACGGGAATAGTGTCCACACGGATGCTACTATTCCCACTAAGATGTGTGGCTATCTTAGAAACAAACAATCAAAGTCTACTGTTGATTCCTTTTACGAAAATAGATGAGAGGAGAACCAAGAGGGCCAACCTGAGTCTTGCACTCAATTCCCTCTCCTTCTTGATAGAGTTTTGCTGCTCACTCTTTATCTGTTCAGTTTCAAAAAGGACCTGTAGAATCACAGCAACATACTACTATGCAAGAAACAAGGATCTAAATTCACAAATAATGTAGGATCAAATGTACATTAACCATATACAAGCACATATAAACAAATACACCAGGATATGGAAGGAAACAAGAATAGCTTTATTCATATAAAAGTAGCAAGAGGATTACAACCATGAGCAGCTCTGACCCAACATCATCCTCCAGCTAAGAAGCCCCTATTTCACCTCAAGCAAAGAAAAATCACCCAACACTGGGAATGTACACAAGAATACTCACAGCACTTCCATATAGATTACAAAATTCCAACCTCCAGATCTCTGTGATGAGGGATCCATATATAGATGATTACACATAGGTGAGGCATATTTTGGGATCTTGATTAGTGTCTTCTCTCTGATAATTCCTGCTTCCACTTGGATAATGAATATCTCTTACTCATCCCTGGTCAAAAATGGAGTGGCAAGTGTCAGAGGGGAAGCTTCTGGAAGATTCCATGATCTTCCACCTCACATTTTGGTCTCTACCATTTGTCCATTCCTGACCATCGCACCCTACAGGAGAGAAACACAATATGCATCTCACCCTGTACATTGGGAAGGTGATATGCATCGCACCCCCTGCATGGAGCTTTCAGTATGGTCCAGTTTTGACCATTTATGAGCATATTTCAGTGGAGAGCTTCTGGGAGATGATGTAATTAGTTGACCTTGTTCCTTTAGGTAGTGAAGCAAACCTTTTAGGGACTTAAGAGCCCTCAGTTTATGGATATTTGTGATTGGGGTTGAAGTGCCCAGAAATGTCTATAACAGTTGCCCCCTAAAGCATGAGGTCGTTAATCGTTTTTGATGTCACGTGAAATGCTTTACTATGATGATCTAAAGTTTTTATGAGCTGGGAGGTGACCTATAATAAGATACAATACAATACATTATATGACAACATTTTTTCATGATCTAGCTGAGGCGGGCATTCCCATGCTCAGCTTTATAAACTCATTTTCATGTACATAGGACAGACGATCGTCTGTGTGACAGACTGATGATATGGACACACCATCCTTTTATTTGGATGATCATCTATTTGGCAACGATGTAAACTTGATGTTTTTATATTCTTGAATATATTGCAGCCCAGATGGATGAAACTAGATCTGGATTCTTCAAACTCGACTAATCTTCACTCGGAGTATAAGTCGATCCATGTGAAAAATGTTTTTGGAGTTGAACATGGAAAGACATCACCTGATTAGCAGCTAATAATGTAAGATGTTAACAAGTGCGAGAGGAATCACCAATAGTGACAATGACCCTCAAGGTACTACAATACAATCTACATGGTGTGAAAAAGGGACTTGGTGTCGAACACCATGCAAAATCTCTCGATCGAAGGTCATTGATGTAAACCTGTCGCCAAAAGTGAGAAAATTGCCATTGAGGCATGCAAGCTTCAAAGTACTAAAAGGGTTGTTCCTAAGTCAACTTCTTGGATAATGAGCTGATGTCGACAAGAAGCGACCCATTGCATGAGGGCCTTGATGAATCACACATCAACGACACAGAACGAAGCAAATGATTTTGGAGGTGAAAACAAACTGACGATATGAGGGTTCAGGGTGGCGGTCATGAAGGAATGAAGCATGAATGAATTGTAGTGGGTGTTCTTGAACATATTGGTGACACTGACGATAGATTGGTAGTGTTAACCCCAGAGATATATCGTGTGACGGACCAATGGTGAGGACCAGTGAATGAAACAACCCAACCCAGCATGGATGCGGAAGGAAAGTGTCATGTTCAAGAGTGACTTGCTACCAATAAAGTTTCTTCTTGTTTTCTTCCCAATTTTCCCCAGTCATTGCTGACCAGTACCTCTTTATTTTTGTCAAGCTTGAGGAGGGTAACATATTCTTGTTCTATAATCCGCCCTTCGGGCGAACCTGTCGCTATATTTTAGCGAGCCTAGCGACAGTGAAACACGTTCTCGTCCTGTTGGATGAGTTTGTCGCTATTTAGTTTAGCGAGTTTAACGACAAAGATAACTTGGCCTCTTTCAATCTTAGAGAGTCTGAAAGAAACAGAAAGAAGACTCCGAAGATTATTTTTCGTTGTATAATCCCTTAAGTCCGAAAAATCATAAAATAATACAAAAGGGATGAATTTTTCAGTAGTTTTAACAAGCCGAACAAGACAAGCACTCGATCTTTTTGTGTAATAATCCCTCAGGTCCAAAAAGATTAAAATATAGAGGAGGGATAGCACTTCCGATGCTTTTTAACGAGCCAGGGAGTCCAATCACTCAGCAATATTTTCATATTTTACGAGTCAGGTGAAAAGAGCTTAAAGAAGACTCGTTTTTGAGGAACGAGTGATGGTTTCATGTAGCAGCTCATTCCAGGTAAGATTTGGAACTTTCCAATCACGACAGTGTTACAAGGATGGCTAGCAGAATCACTCTTCCCAAATATTCCTCGAAGGGGTAAACAATCATATGGGGGTGAATGACCAGCTAAAAACAGAGTGGAGGTGATGGCGAGAACATGACCAAGGCTCAAAAGCTAGCAATAAGGCATTCACAATGGTTATTTACCCGTTCATTTTTTAATGAGCTTAAACGCGGGGAGAAACACTTGCTCATGACTCATGTTTATTTTTTAATGATCATGAACTATGTGCTAAAACTGCTCGTGGAGAGTTTATTTTTTAACGAGCTTGAACTCTGCGACAACATTGCTCACTATGATGGTCATTGATTTTTTATTTACCCTTAACATTTTGTTCTTTCAAAGGTAGTACTACCTGTTCATCTGCTTCATTAAACCGTTTAGAAATGAAAATGTATGTATGATAAATGAGTCAAAACACTAATATTTTACTTGAATTATGTGTATAGTAAATTAAAAGTGACTTTTTACCTCTCATTTTACCATTTCATTTGAATTTGGTTTGTTTGGAGCTCTGGAGGTGCTTTTCCCCCCTGATTTTCACCAGCGGATTCCAGGAGATTCTGTGGACGATTCTCGATGCCGTTCAGACCAAGTAGGAGCTAAACTTGTGCTCTTTCATTTCATACCTTTCATTTTGGATTTTGAGCTCATTTCCCTGTTTTGTTGAGCCCCTGGGGTTTTAAGAACTCGCCCTAGGATCATTGCACCCTTCCTTAGTAGAAAGGTGCGATGCATACTGATGTCCCCACTGACTAGTCGGTATGCATCACTCCTAGAACACTTGCTGGGGTGCGATGGGCGCAGGGAGGAAAATTTTTGCATGGTTTCCTCATGAATTTTTGCTTGTTTTCACCAAATGAAGATCCTGACTCTTCCCTTGTTTTTTTTTTTTTAGAGATTCATCGGAGGAAAATGGTTGTCACATGGTGAGAACATGGGCATGAAGAAGAGGATGTTGTTGCTTTACATGATCCGGGCACAGTAGCTGCATTACGGAACTGTGGCTTGTTGAAGTTTTTCCGTATCTCGAGCATGAGGCAACAAATTAGTTTGTTGCAGTATTTCGTCAATGCTTGGGATCCTATCAACCAGGTATTCCAGATTAGGGGAAAATCGATCCCCTTGACAGTGGTGGACATCTATTTTTTGATCGGCTTGTCGAGGCACAACGCCCCTCTCTCTTTATCAGGTTCAGCCCGTGGGGATGAGTCTGTAAGGGAGTACATTCGCCAGCATTGCAGAGAAGGATCTCAGCCGAGTGCGGACGACAAGATCAAAATCCAAGACGTCACTGACCGACCCTTGCAAACCATCCTGTTTACTTTTGCTAGACTGGATGGTAGTTCTGCTCTCCATATAGCCAACAGATCTTATATGCACTATGCTCTGGAATGCCTTGAACCAAAGGTGTTCAATTGGTGTGATGCAGTACTTTCTGTGATGAAGGAATAGTTGACCAAGATGAAGAGTGGTAGATCTAAGAACTTTGGTTATGGTTCTATTTTGATCGCTTTCGCCTTGGAGCGAATCCCACTGATGCAGCCACAGTATATATCACTTGGCCTACCTCCACCGACAGAACCACAGATGGAGAGATGGGTTGATCTCATGTCTCGGCATGCTGGCCAGCCCCAGATTTCGTTCTCTGAGACCTTCTTTGAGTGGTTTGATCGTCAGGAGATGGTCTATGCCAGGTTCCCATATGCTGGTATGGACTTCCGAGGTGATCCAGATTTGGTGCTGCCGACTGGAGAGCAGTGGGGTGTCATGGGTAATTTTCTTCTGACCATATCTCTGTTCATTGTTGTTTATAATGTTCTTATATTATTCTGATCAAGACTAATCAAAACTTATGTGTACATGCAGATGTTGGCCCAGTTCGACCAGTAGCACGCTATAGAGACCCAACGGCCGCTCTAGCAGGAGAAGCGGTTGGTAGGGCTATCCTTCGAGACCTTGACGTGGCCAAGACTCTTTCAGCACTACAGGACCAGGTTGAGGGTCTTACCCTTGGCATCCCGGATGTGAGTGTTAAGTTCCTATACCAATAGGTTTCATCTTTCATGATTGACAGTGGAAGGGCTAAATATGTTCATCATTGCAGGTTGCAAAGGTTCCATATTTTGTGTACATACTAGGAAAATTAAAAAATGAAAAGAGGTTATGCCTTAAAAGAATAATCAAAAGGCAAGAAAATCAATTGGTCAAAAGAATAGTGAAAATGAACCCCAAACTAAAGACCAAGAAAGTGGCCAGTTAAAAAGCCACTACTATCTTTTGGCAGTGTCACAGTCTGCAAATACTGCTGCTAATCATATTTGATGGATGGCCCAATAGTCTAATCTAGACCATGCCAGGTTTAAATTGCTTGTTGCAGAATAGAGAATGATTCCTGTCCAAACAGCTCAAGCTTGGCAGATGACTAGCTAGGTAGAGAAATGAAGGAGCCCAACTCTAATCTGGGTCCTTGGAAGGAAATAAGGGTAGATTAGGATTAGGGGCAGTCAAAAGAAAAAGAGAACAATCAGGGTCTGCTAATTCAAGTGCACCCAATTCAAGTAGGATTGCTAGGTTGGGTAAGTAGTGTAATGTTGCAGAAATGAAGGGGCCATCACCAGTTGGCTTATCAAGAGAAGGACTCATCCCATTCAGGGTATTGGCACCATGGCAAAGGTTTGATCACATAATAATGGAAGCATGTCTAATTTCCCCCTTTTTTCCCAAACAGGATTTATTAACATTCCCAAGGACCTTGGGATTTTCCCAAGTGTCCTGTTTCACTTCATTCCATGACAAAGTACTAGGTCAAACTATGAAGTTCATTTAAGGAAAAGAAGCCACATTTCTTGTGTAAAAATATTTACTCTCAATTCCTAAGTTTTACCTCTTAAATCTTAGCATTTGCCCCTACATATTCACCTCACAATGTCATATTAACAACTAATGTATTATTTAGCTCCCTAAGCATTCCCCTTCCCTAATTCTACAAAGATCTATATAAAAGTCCCAAAAAATCTATGTAAATACCCTCCCCCTAGCAATATAGCTATATAGTCATGATTTGGGGAATATTAATCCATAATGGGCTAATATTAACCCTCCACCACCCTAAACTATGGGTTTTAATCAAAAAACTTTGGTTAAAAATTAAAATCCCATGGTCTCCGCCCTCACAACCCTCTCATTACCCCTCCGCGCTAATACATTTGTTATAATGTTTTTTAAATAAAACATATGAACGGGAGCATGAAATTAACCTTAGCCTAACCCTAAGTCTAAACCCCCCGCTCGCAATTTTATTTAACTCATTATTTTAATCAGGCGGGTCCCTGTAGCCATAAAACCGCTGTCACATCGCATCCACCGCCAACTGTTCGATTTTTGGCCCCACAGATCTAACGGTGGGTGGTCAATCTCACCTGGGAATGGGGGGAGGTTTTGCGTCCGAGGGATTGGCGGTTTCACTGCCGTACCCCCGCCACGTGTCAATCGCCTGGGTTGTTCGGAGCCCCCCCCCCCTCTTACCGCTTACCACTCAAGGGTGCTCAGGGGAAACCACAATCCGCCTGCCCCCCCATGACGTCATACCCACGTCACCATGACATCGGCACCCTTTGTCCGCCGCCGGTGCTCCACGTCGCCTCCATGTCACCCGTTCGTGTCCATGCCCCGCCACCGTGTCACCACCACATGGCCACCCACGTCATCCGCCACGTCACCCTGCCGTACCCAGGACCCACTGATGACGTCATCACTGAAAAGCACCAAAAGTCCCAAATTTGCATAAGATGTCGCGAAATGACCGTTTTATGTAATTTTCGTTGGTCGTTTTGGGAGCGTTGTTCATGCGAAATACGTCGTTTTGCTGCTTAAATCGAGAATTTACTCACCCAAGTTGTTGCCGCCCTCAAAGTCGACTCAAATTGCTCGCCATTGTTCTAGCTTGACACCTTCAGCACTGTAAAAACTAGGTATTTGCCACAGTCGACCTATTTCACCCTTGTTTGTGCCATTTTTCTCCTAATTTTTTGTAAAAATCTCTGCAAAGCTCCTCACAGCTGAATTATCTGCTAAAAACTACCTAAAAACCTGGTAAAGTCCCTGCACCACAAAAGCTCTACAAACCCGTGCCCTTCTGCGAAATTCACCGTTAAGAAGTGATTTTAAAAGCCGAGCTGCCGGCTAAAGTTCATATAGCTGCACACTGATCCCTTTTATCAGAATTCCCTCTGCAAAATCCCAGCTACTTAGCTCAAAACACTCTGGTTTTCCATAGAGTGCCCCACAGTTCATCAACCCTATGAAAAGTCTTTTTAAACTCTCAGAACTACTCACTCCAAACACAAATTCAGTGGCCAGTCTTCAGCCTTCTCACTAATCCTAAGCTCAAGTACTAATCCAGTAAAGTTTAAACATGGCCACTCCATCAGCTCTAGATGTTGCTCCTATTAATCCACCCAGCAAGGAGCTTCAAGCTATGCCTCTATTGGACAGTGATTTCCTCATTTCAGATTTTGTGGCAGAGAGGAACCACTTGCAGACCTTCTGTCAGCTGGGGAACAGTCACTTAGACAACAGTGACATGTATGGCATCTGGGAGTCAAATCTACCTATCTATTTCTTGCCTTCTGTGAATATCTTTCCTGAAGTCATTCACCTCTGTGCTGAGAATTATGACCAAAAACTCAGAGCTGTTAAGTCTCCATCTGGGAGCATACTCTTTTACATTACTCCTGATTCCGTCAATCAGATGCTCAACTTCAAGCAAACCCAGCTTCTCTACCCTTTTTCCATAAAGTACTTGCTGGATGAGGGCTCCAAACTCTCTAGCATTGAGATTGTTGCAGTTGCCAAACTTTTTTGAGAGCAGACTGCCAACCTACTAGGCCACCTCCTTTCCCATATGCAAATTTCAATGAGGTAGGCAAGCTGCTTGTGGACATGATATCCTCTGTGCTAGGTTTCTCCACAAATGAACATGTTGATGAAACTGTGTTGGTCCTGTTATCTGCATAGAGCCTTGGGAAGCCCCCTGCTATAAAATACAACTATGCCAAGTTTATTGCCAACAAGATACATGACTAACTGCTAAGACTGAACAGGGAAGCAATATTCAAATATTCATCATACATCTATCACTTTTTCATGTAATATCAGACAGATTGCTTCCAGTGCCCTATCAAGAAGCTAGATTCATAGGGTGAGAGGAGGTCTGTCATCTTTTGGTCTTCAATTTTCCATCAAGTCCAGAACTCTCCCTATTCCTATTGTGAATTCATTAACCAATTTGTCTATCTAGTCAAATGCCTCTTGAAAAGAACTCCTCCTGCCAGATTGCCAAAAGATATGCAGAAAATCTTACAACTGTCCAGGAATTACAAAATAGGTGATTGGTATTTATACCAAAATCACACAGTCATCAGGATCTATGGTTGTGAGCTCTGTCCTTACAGGCTCGCAAGATATGTGCCTATGAGATTGTTTGCCTTGGAATACTATAGACAACTCATCAATTCCAATCTTACACACTTTCATAGTTGCCAAGAAAAAGGCCAATCTCAAATTCAGAGACCACCTAGGCCCCTTCATCATGAACAAGAAAGATGGTTGGCAAGAAGCTGATCAAATACTGGGGCAACAGCTTAAACTTAAAAGGAGTTTCTAGTGGGTCCCTTATGACCCTGAAGGCTTTATCAATGCTAGAAGAGTCAAATATAGGTTGTTAGCCTATAAACATTGTCCATATCCACAAATTGAACACTTTTCCAATCAAGATGAATGGGTGCCTGGTATATTAGTAGAGGAATTTACTCAGGAAGAGACAATGGAGCAAACTGTGAAATATTTAGAGAAAACTCTTGACTTGGATTCTTTTCAGCAGGTCACATTCATGCTACCAATCCAAGTCGGAGAAGGCACATCCACTGCTGCAGCTGCACAGGCCACCCAGCAGGCATCTACAACAACAACAACCACAACAAAAGGGAAAGAAGTGATGGATGCACAGCAGGAGACAGAGGCAGGGCAGCCCAACACTTCAAAAGATCAAATTCAAGGGCAAGCCCCTTCACAGCAAACTGAAACATTGCAAATTCCAGTTTTGCAAACTCCTCTCAATGAGGAGAGAGGTAGAAAACGAGATAGACAGGAGCCCACACCTCCAAGTGGGTCAACACAGCAACCGGAGGCCAAGAGGCCAAGAATTGACCCTTAGACCGAAGAAGAACACATCAGTGAAGAAAGGGCAGAAAGCCAAAACAGAGAAAGAGAATCTAGCCAGCAGACTGCCACTAGTTCATTCCAACAGGAACAAGCTATGCAGCAAAGTACAGAGGTGTCCTCTTCCAGGCAGCAGGGAAAGCAACCAGCTGGAATCAAAGGAACCTTTATGGAAATCAAGGCCCAAAATGAACTCTTGAGAGTTCAACTTTATGATCAATTCCTAAAGGCAACACCCTCCAAGTAGCAGAGATTGATGGTAGCATATGATATAAAGGAGGACAAGATGATTTTTACTCATCTTAAGCCTAAGGTTCCAAAGCCCAGATCATCTGCAGACTACACAAAAACAAGTCTAGAGGTCCTCTCCAAGGACATACATCCCATGGATCAAATTGAACTGCACAAGCAAATAGGGGAAATGGTGTATGCCACACTTGCAGACAGGGCCATGATGGCCCATCTGTTAAAAGAGTCACTGAAGAATACAAACACACAACTAGATTTGGAAAGGATGTCTTCCACTGCGAAGGACAACAGAATAAAAACTTTGGAAGACATAATGATTGATCTAGGACATGATCCTAAAGATCCAAAGGGTATTAAGGCCCTTATGAAGAACAAGGAGGATGACATTGCTGCACTGAGAAAGCAGGCAAAGTTGCCTGCAACCATTCACCCTCAAACAGCAGAACTTGCACAGGAAAAGCAAGTTGATGAGACCATGGATCTGCTTCTGAAGATGAATCAGAGAATATTACAGATGGAAGCAGAATTGGAAAAGGAATTGCAGGACAAGCAAGGGGAGTCAACCTCCTAACCCCCTCAAACTTCTACAACTCTGGGCCCTGCTCCTCCTACACAAGCAACAACAGCCCCTCCTGCCATTCCAGCACCTACCTCAGCCACATCAGCAACAGAAGCCATAGCAGCAACAACAGCAGCAGCAGAATCAAGCATGAGCATGGAGGACTTAGTGAAAGCTGTCAAGGAACTTGAGGTTCAGGTGACAGAAATTAATGAAGCCAAAGAGAGACTGGCCAAGCTAGAGGTCAGCTATGATAAGTCCAAAATGACAGTGGCAGAGAAGCAAAGAGAGATAAAGGCCTTAGAAACCAAAGTGAAAGCCTTGGAGAAAGAATTGCTTCTGGGCAAAACTCTGGCTGAAATCAAGAAGATCATATGGGCCAAAATTGGCCAATCAACCCATGACCAGTGGAGGTCAATATAGGCAATACATGAGCAAATTGAACTAATAGGCATAGCTCATGTTGAAATACAGAAGGCTAGAACAGCACTGGGAATCATGCCTGAGCAGGCCAATAAAATGATACATTTCGTAAATACTCACACTAAGGAGGAATTGGCAGCACTGGATATAAATAGTAGAACTGACACTATCCTGACAGCCAAAAAAGTGCTGACCTTAAGAAATTTCACACAAACTCTAAAAAGGAAATGTCAGGATATGAAGGCAAAAATAGATGATTTCAGGGCAAAGATAACAGTATTGCAAGATAGAGGATTGCCTAGCCTAGTGACTGGTACTGGACAACTACTGTCATATGATCAATACATCACAAGGATCAACAACTATGTTGAAAATCAGATTACAGCATCCACCAGCTCCACAGAAGAAGCAGGGCCTCCCTCTGGGCAGTCTCTGTATGACAAATTAGAGAATCTATTTTTTATTGAGCATGAGATTAATCATCTGTTTGAAGTGCCTCCAAATTTCTACAGATATACTGAGGCAGATGAAACGCTCATAAAAATAAGGAGACATCAGCTACCTCCAGTTGATTGGTGGTAGGCAATGCTGGAAGTACTGCCCAGGTGATCAGAGTATATTATTCCCTTTTGTCAAAATTCAGATCTCAGTCATAGTACAGGTCCGCAGAGTATTAAGCACACAGATATCACAGGAAGCATCCGTATAGTGACTCATCAAAGCACTCAGACAACGGGCTCAATAAACGCAGATTTAAAGACACAACTACAGCCAACTTGGTTGATCCAAAAAGTCAAAATTTGTCTGACAGAAAGACAACTGCCATATCAACATTAATTTCTATATTTATTTCTTTCATTTACTTTTGTAAGAGAGTTGGTGGTGTAATTTATTACACAATAACTCACTATCTAGATATTTTGTATCCTATTTTTGTATATATATCCCCTCATAGAATGTATTGAGGGTGGGTTTTAGTGAAACTCTCTTAGAAGAGCAGCATTGTATATCTCAGACTTCTGCTAATACAAATTGCTGGTGGAGTTCCTGGTTCCTATACTGTCTGAAGGTGGAAATGAAGGACTGTGTTATGTTGTAGAATTCCTGTGTCATTTAATGGAACAATAAGTTATTCTGAACCATGTTCTTGTCTTTCTGTGTATGCAAAATTTCACATATGCTTCAGATCATAGTAAATAGGGAAAAATAATAGCTTAGGATTTGTTTGAATACACCCTATGCTCAATCCCCGTTTCTAAATATGTTTTCTTCTGGATTAGCCATGGATATGAATTCTTAATTGCTCATGTTTAAACTAATTCTCTCACTGTGAATATTGTTTAGGAATTCTTAACTGCTCTTAAACAATACTTTCATTTCTCCCCTTGTTAGCATAGTGGAAGATTCTTAATTGCCTTTCACTCACTAATTCCATAACTTCATTACTTGATCTTAAAAAATTGTTCCACAGATGCCTATCTGGCTTTGCAGCAATACTCTTTCTTCAGAAACATACTTCAACAGTACACAGTCATGAACTCCATTGCCCAATGGCCCAAACTGTTATGTAACTTATACCTCAGCTCTGTTTGAATTCACCAACCAACCAAATTCAAAACAAAATCAGTACACCATAAATATCCTAAAATCACCCACCAACAAAGATAAATTATAAAGAGAGAGCCCTCTCTGGTTGCAGGTAGGCTAGGACCTGTAACTAAAAGACTGGTTAGTGGTTACCTCGGCCGTATTCCCTTTAGGAAGCAGGGAACAACCTGAGTGATAACAGTGAGGAATGATAAGCTTCCTTTACGGTTGCAGTGACACACCACTGGAGTGTCGAGTCGATGGACTAGGCTCTTACGCATTATTGCACAGGCGGTGACCTGTTATCATCAGCACCATTAGGCTAGGGTGCCCCCTAGCATTTCTGAGTTTTGACCAATTTTGTATTGGTTACAGAACATTATGTACAGACGATAAACAATAATGGAATATATTTTTGATTTTCAGAGCTTTATTTTGGTTCAGTTACATGATCCTGCTGCATATATTGATGTGATGCTTCTTTTTATAAATGTCGCAAATGTCTATCTAACACATAATTTGCCAATGAGTCCGTTAATGTGTTTAAAATTCTGGAAATATGCTGATATTTGATGAAATCAAACTGTCTTTCCAAAATTTTGACCCTTAGGAACATGTGATAGATAGCTGGATTTCGTACAACATAGATGCCGGTGAGTTGTAGAACGACGAGTTGTGAGTCTAGCCTGACGACAAGTCGGCATATACCATGTGCGATGGCATTAGAAAGGAGTTCTATTAATGCACTGTACAAAGCAATATTGTTCATAGACCGACCAATACATACTCCTCTGAAACTTACTAACTCGCCGCTGGGATTGAAAATGGCCCGTGCCGCAGAAGACAGATTCCGCGAGCTATGACTTCCTCCATCAGCATATCCAACAAATGATTCCAAATGATTCCAATAGGTTTGACATCTGCAACAAATGAAAAAAGTGGATTACTTAATCAAATTAAATGCTCTTGGCGAAAACAAAAATCTAACAAAAGCACGAGGACTACTATGCGCGATCAAGCGTAGTAGCGTTTGAGGTACAACCCGTTGCGAGGTTGCGCCAGTGGAATCCCATCATAGTCCATCAACTCATAGGCTCTTTTGCTAATACTCGTTTAACAATATAGGGACCCATCCATAATTTTTTGAATTTTCCTGCTCCCAATTTATCGGATTCCTGGTCATAAAGTAATACTAGGTCACCCTCTGAGAAGACGCGAGGTTTGACATTCTTGTCGAACTGTGCCTTGACTCATTTCTTATGAGCCTCGTTAGCCGAAGTTGTATCACGATGGGTTTCATCCAAATGGATTAATTCCAAGAAATGATCCTCTTCTTCTGAGGTTCTGGGGAGAAGATCGACTGTGACTTTGAGGGATGAGATTTCACATTGGACCGGTAAGATTGCTTTGAGACCGTATACCAATTGAAAAGGTGTGAATCCGTTTGCATTTCTTACCGATATCTAGTATGCCCAGAAGGCCGAGTACAGGATTAGGTGCCAATCCCATTTGTGGGCTCCGATCATCCTTTGCAGCATGCGCTTTAGGACTTTGTTTGTTAGAAAATTATATATTACGGAGCAATGGAACACATGAAATAATGCAGAAATATAAACACAGAAAACGCACAAAACAAGAGAGACACAGATATACGTGGTTCACCCAGTTTGGGCTACGTCCACCCCGAACAGCCAGTCCTTCCTTTCTATTATCCAGCAAAATGAAGAGACACAC
>APFE031009159.1:1607-19625 GCA_000404065.3 Pinus taeda
GAAGGGAACTCAAGACCTTGGAATCAAGTATACACAGGTGGACGACTTCAGCTTGATTGGATACTCTTATTCAGACTTCGATGGAGAAAAATAAACTAGGGTATCTACTTCAAGATATTCTATGAGTCTTGGATCAGGAGTTGTCTCCTGGAGATCACGCAAACAATCAGTTACAACAGATTCCACAACAGAAGCAGAATACATGGCAGCAGCTGAATCAACAAAAGAAATTGTGTGGCTCAAGAAAATTCTTGAAGATTTGCAGGTAAAATAAGTACAATCAACTCCACTCATGATTGATAATACCTCTGCAATAAAGTTGGCCAAGAACCCAAAGCTCCATGATCGAACGAAGAAAATCAATACTAAATATCATCTGATTCGACATCATGTTGAGGCCAAAACAATCCATCTCCGTCATTGTTCCACTAATGAGCAAATTGCAGACATCTTCACCAAAGCGCTTGGAAGAGAAAAACTTGAATGATTCAGAATGATGCTTGGACTCACCAATATCCCTTCAAATTAAGGGGGGGAATGTTGACACCTAATCATCAGGATTGGGTGAACAAAATGTAAATAAATAAATAAGTAATGTGAACAGTCATCAGGAGATGAAGTGAACAATCTCTCCCTCATGTATATAATGAAGACCAACCTGAATGAATAAAAATACGAATCAGTTTTGCTTTGAGGAGTTACTGCCTGGCATGACAACTACTTCAATGGTATTAATGGCTTGTATCTTATTATTTTGATCTCTAAAACCAAGTATGTCATGCATTAAAGATGTCATTTATTAGAACTAATTCAAAAACTTGATATTCATCAAAAAAACACATGTTAAATCTCCATCTTTAGATCTTCACACTTGGTATTTAGGAACTATTTCCTATATGCCATGTTAGAATAGTTTGTTTTATTTTTCCATGTTACATTTAGATTTATATTTAATTCTTATTTTCCAGAAGTCTCCTTTCATAGGAGCGACTACATTGGTGGAATGTTGATCCCTTGTGTCAATTTAAGCACTGTTTTTTTGTAAGCTAGCTACAAGAGGGCAAGTCTTATTGACTCTTCTTGTTGATAAGTAATTAGAGATATCACAAGTCAGTAGGGAGAGTGAAGGGTAACTGGACCCATTTGAACCAGTTGGAATCACCATCCAAAAGGATAAGGGCTTAGTTGGGACCCTGACTCGGTGATCTCTCATTATTGATTACTATCATTTTTGTCCATCAACAACATTGGTGCTAGAAGGTGGGCCACAAAAGTTGCCTTTTTAGAGTTTTGTATTTGTAAAGTTTCTATTTATTTGCAAAGAATCCTTCTAAACTTCCAATTTGGATTTGTATCTCTCAACTTGCATCCACCACCACTCCAGTGAAAATTGTAAGACACTTGTCGAAGGTAAAGTAGGATGGTAAGAGAAAATTTTCCACAATTAACAATGTTTGTCAGTTTATTTGAAAATTTTTGGATCCTACTTTTCTGATATTGATAAAGGTATTCTATGTGAGATATTTACTCTCACTTTAAAAGGAAAAGACAAAATATGGTGTCAACCATTACGAGTTTCCTCTATTCATAGTTTGGAAAAACTTGTTACAAAGTTTCTTCACACATTTGAGGAGTATTTGTATGAACATGTCATAAGCTTGAAAATTTATGAAAGTTTTAAAATGAGTCTATAAAATATTTCATAATTAGATTCAAGTTTATTTTTCTAAAATTTAAATTTAAAGAAATACCTTTAGAAAATGAGTTAATGGAATGATATCAATATCTACTCTCTCTTCGTGTATTCCAGAAGAAGAAAAGAAAAAAAAAAATGAACCTAAAGAGATTATTTATCTTAGCACATTTGTCTTTGTTGAAGAGCCACTTGTAATTAATATCATGGCTAAGCATATTCAAGTAAAAAATACAGAAATTGTAATTGAGCCATCTCAGGAAGATATAAGCACATCTACCATAATTAATGTTGATCCCAAAAGTTATTAAAATCATGTTGTTATCGATAAATCAACTACTCAAAATCAAAATATAACTTTTGTTCATAACAAAGAAGAAAATAATCAAGCAATAGAATTAATAGGCAACAATCAACAAGCAAATCAAGAGGAAATAATGCAAATTGAAAATTTCAACAATGTGAAATCTACCACAAATATTTATGAGTTTTCTCATGCTGAAATTAAGATCAACCACACCGTTTAGGGTAGACAAGCATTAATCTTCAAGAAAATGTAGTCAACAAAATACGTGATGAAGAATCTGAAATTTGTATTATGGAAAGTAAAGAAGACTCTACGGGTAGAGAAATTTTTAGAATCATATCTTCAAATAGCCATTTCTCTTGTTTTCTCAATATTTTTGCTGGTTTTAATTCATTTTCTAACCATTCAACAATTCCTCTTTGCACAAATCCTATTTTAGAAAATAGGGGAGCTATTATAAATTTAATAAATAGTGAATTGCTAATTAGTTTTGATCACGATAAAAAGTCGTTTATTGACCATTTTTCCAATAGTGTTGAAAGTTAATTTAATTATTCTTCTTATTCTAATGTGTCTTATGAAAAAGAAGAGAGTTCTAGTAAAAATTATGAAGTCACTTATGATGATGACTTGGAAATAGAGAATGTTGAACTATTTCACCAATCATCAAATAGTCATGTTCTCTATAATCAAAGTCAATCCATATTTCAAGTTGCAAGATCCTCTTCTACTAATATCACAACAAAAAATTTTCATATTGAATTATTAAAATGTAATAGTGATTGCATTTTTTTAGGAAGACAAAACCATTTCAATTCTTGATTTTGATATTGTTCAAGTTCTCCTTCTTGGTCATATTCTTTATCCTCTTTCTCATTCACAAGTAGATGTCAGTGATAGCTTTGATTGCAATATCTTGGCTGACAATTGTGAGGAGGAAAATTCTCCAAATAAATATCAATTTTTTTCTTACAATAGTGTAAATGATAATGTAATTTTATCCTTCATTCTTCATTTATTTTGGTTTGTTTCAAATTTTTATTTTGTTTTTTATTTTTTTATTTTTTTATCTCTTATGTTGGCATTTTGAGTAGTCAAGTGTTGAATACTCACTAGGTGCGTTAGTGGAAACACATCATTTTTAGGGCCTGTATCATGAGCATCTTGAACTTCAAGTATTTCAATTTCATTTGATGTTCATATCATAACAACTCATTATTTATTCTCAAATAAAGTTTCCACATGCCTAGACACTTGAGAATTCAACATATTTTTTTTTACCAATAATCTTGTTTGTCTACACATATTTTGATATATCCATTGGATTTCCATTCTAATTTTGAGGATCTATTTGAAAATTATCTTAAAGATCCAATTTTGTCGAAGTTTTCTAATACCCCATTTTATTGTACATACTACTAACTTGTCTCTATAGGAAGAAATTCATGACATTTCTCGGCAAAGTGCTATTCCAACGATGATTTCATTTCAACAATTACATAATGTTTTTCATGATAAGATTGACATGTAGTAGGAAAATTCATTTTTAGCAAGGTTTCATGTAGATGATAAATTTCTTTTACTTGACTTATTAGAGATCCATGTACATAATTAGTTGAATTTTTCTTTTAATAGTTTAATAATAATTTTATTTCTATTACTAATTTTTGGTGTACATATATGTGTAGGGCTTAAGCTAATGGAATGGCTCCATTAGAAATGTGATTTTACTTAGTTTTAGCTT
The DNA here is from genome assembly GCA_000404065.3 of Pinus taeda. NCBI lineage: Eukaryota > Viridiplantae > Streptophyta > Pinopsida > Pinales > Pinaceae > Pinus > Pinus taeda. The sequence goes on from APFE031009159.1 coordinate 5,352, forward strand.
TCTTTGTTCGATTGAGTAGTAGGAGTAGGTTACTTCAGATTGATTTTCTTCTCATTTTTTTTAATAATGCAGGTATGAAATAAGTGAGCAATGAGTCTTTACTTCTTCTCGGTAAAGGTTCGTTTAAAGTGTGTCAATCAAATATACACATGAACATGTTTAGGTAAGTATTCACCCATTCATTAGAATTTTAATTTTTTACGAGATGTGCTTTGTACAAGTGTTTTTCTTTACATTTACTTCGCTTCATAGATTTATGAGATGGATTATAATAATGTGTGTTTTTTTTTATGAAGTTGAATCTTTGAGCATCACGGGTGGAAACTTAATCATGGAGATAAAGCCTTCGCTCACTGCAAATTTTGTCAAACAATAGAGCTTCTAATCAAGCTACAAGTTGTGTGGGCAAGCAAAAATTATAAAGAGAATTACAGCACTGGAAAAAGCCAAGAATCTTTGGCCGAGATATATCAGTTGGAAAGAATAATCCATGTCCATTTATATAACCATATGCGTTCTAAAATTCCTCATTTGCAAATGTCAGCCTAGGTTAGACATTTTCACAATAGTGGTTGTTATTCATCACGTTAAATTTTTTGTCTCGAGATGTAAACACCTCGAAATTTCATAACATGCCTTTTTCCATTTCATTCAATATTTTTATGGCTAAAAAGATGCATGCTTCCATGTGATATTTTTACATGGGCCCATCCTGCATGCATCCTCCCTCTCCATGTCACATTAAGCCCACTTTCTTAATATCTTCCACGTTATGTCGGGACATTTTTCTGTGGAGGTTAACATAGGAACTATTCAAAAAGTCTAGGATTTTACTCCTAGGGTGATGTAAGTTATCCATCGAGGCTTGTAATCCCATCACCTTCCACTCGTCTTCCTCTCCAGTCACATTGAACTCACACTATAACAACCCTGGTTAAAATCTCATGTAATAAAGTTAATGAAGGAAAAATATGACCAAGGTCATGGGACACATATTCCAAGATGAATGCTAGGAAAAAATAAAGTGATGGGTATCACTTTTTATTAATTAATGACTATTGAAATTGGAAAAGGAATTGGCAAAGGAAAAGTGGCATCAGTTGAAATTTTATTTACGAAAACAATGGAAAATAGGAGAATATGAAGGTGAAAGATCACAAAATTGCATGACTAGGAAATTGAAAGGAAAATGAAGGGAAAATGAAGAAAATAGAGTCCTCAATGATAAAAAGGATCCTGAGGATTAGTTCACATCTTTTGTTAGTGTAACCTTTTATTAGTTTTAGCTTGAATCTCTCTTCTATTCTCTCTCTCATACTCTTGCACACTTAGTGAAATCTTGGAGAATTATTGGAGCATGCTTGGAGCACCTTAAACACATTGGATTTGGAGAAAGAAAGAAAAGGAAAAGAAGGAGAGTGCAAGGGGAAAACGAGATCAGCAACTACAACTAGATTGCTTTGCAGGTGCCAAGTTGCATGTATGATTTCCTTGCTAGTTTTTGGCATGCATGGTGTATGCATGTAGTTATTTGGTTTTTCTCTATCATTCACATGGAGGATTTCCTAGATTGACAGTGATTTTTCCTAGTCTTTCCATTTCTTGGACAACCATGGCGTTGTGGGTTTTTTCTATTGATTTGTTTTATGATTGGTGCTTGTAATTCCTTATGGTCATGGGTTGGAACATATGCTTTGGAAGCTCTGGAATAACTTGGGTTGAGTTACTAGTCATGGAGCCTATGTTGGACAAACATTATGGATCCCTCGGTGGGTTGAGTTACTAGTCCTGGAGCTGGGTTGGACAAATGCTCTAGAGCCCTAGAAGATTGTGGGGTGAGTTACTAGTTCCTAGAGCCATAGATAACTTAGGTAGATAACAATCTAGTTGGTGTTAGTGATGTACGACTGTGAGGTGGAATCACTAGTTGAGGGTTGAGGTGATTTGGCCTCTGGAAGTGTTGGTTTGGTTTTGCTTGGTTTATTCCATGAGATCCCACATTCATGTTTGGAATATGGCATGGGGGTGATTGGCTGAAAGAGAGATTTGGTTCAGCCCAATCTATGGTTGGATGGTACGTGGAAGTCCCAGAATTGGTTGGTATTTTCCTATGTTAATAAGAGCTATTATTCAATTATGATTCATGTATATTTATTGGCAATGCGTTGATGGTATTATGGTTGGGTTTACATGGTTTATATGTTTGTTATTTTCTAGTTATATGTTGTTCACATGATGTGTATCTTCTATGGCTCTTGTCATGAAATTATTAGCTATTGATGGGTGATGAATATATGGAATAATCAGAGGTCTTGCAGCTATGTGGAGAGGGAATAGGGACTTCTCGGTGATTCTCAGATGAATATCAGACTTTTATGATTAGATATGCATGTATGACCTATAACTTACTTGTTTTCTATGTGTTTGGCAAAATGCTTGCCATGTTCTAGGAAGTATAGGTCAAGTTATTCCTTCAAACTTGTATGTCTAGAATTTTTGTCATTCCATTATTGATTCTGAGAGGTTACAGGAAGTTACGGGCAGTGTCTTGGAGGTTGACCTGAAATTTAGGCTCAAATATCAGGACCACATACTCCTAACTGAGAAATTTGGGTTGCAACCACATGGATATAGGCTTGTGCATGCAGTTGGAGGATTCCAACCACATGGAAGGCTTTTTGTGGGAGTGGTTTGGGATCCAAGTCAGAGAAAAGTGTGTCCAGCTCAAGTTTTAGCCACAGGTGGTGGTGTTGTAACGAAAAACAACCCCCCATTTTTACTTAGTTCCTAATAAATAATGGGGGGCTTTTTAATTTACTTAATTTTTTGAAATAAAAATACTTTGCTTTTATTTAATAAAGGAAATGGGGAAATTATTTTAAGCACTTTTAAACAACAACAACAACAACAAAAATATACAAAATTAAGTTTTTCCTCTTTTCAAAATAAATATCATCGAATATGAATTTTTAAAATATTGTGAAATGATACAGCTCTAATAGGCCCACTCCCTGAAGTTCCTTTTATATTGAAATTCATTCATTATCGACTCCTCTTCATTTCATAAGTTATATTAATAATACGTTACAAAAAAATATTATCTCTGAAGCCTGACCTCCTTATGCATTTCTTTAATATTTAAAAAAAATTGCATTTCAGAACTTTCAGTATTGTAAGTGAGATTAGGTTGCACTTCCGAAAACGAAACCCCTGAAATTTTTATGATTAAAATATTCCATTTCAGAATTGCCCATTTCGGAACAACATTTTTATTACACTTCCAAAAATCCCTCATGTTTCGGTGATGCTCATATCAGAAAGTTTTTATTGGAACTTATTCTGGTATTCTTTTGGGATCTCTATTTATAACCCTTCGTATTTCAAGATCTTCTCATTTCGGTGAATTGAAATATGGTAAATCCATTTTAAATAACTCACCGATATTCGGCTTCCGATAATCTGGCATGGCATCCTTCACGTGGTTTCTCGTTATTGCACTTAATAGATTTAAAGTGATTTGAATGGTCCATTTACATAATACATAGATGAGAAAATTACAGGTGTTGGATTGTTCTTTGATATAGTATGCACCAAGGATGTTGGACTTTCTTCTTGGGAGGTGATTTATCTGCATTTTAAGGATGAAAGTCTTAAGGTTACTTCGAGAATAGTTACAACATATTAGAGTTTCTTAATTTCAGAAGTTACTTCTCGTGACGTTGCTAATTCTTCCTTGCATAGGATTACAGCCAGGATAAGAATAATTCCTTATATAAATATGGTATGTTGGGTCATGGAGAATTCGGACATTTCCAACAGGCAAATTCACACCAGCAAGGGCACACTTATTGGGTCTTTTTCTAGCAATGATTTGTAGGGAATGTATCACCTACTTACTCCACAATATAAATACAACAAGGCATATGCGGAAGATTTCATAAAGTAGCATGAACATCTATCCGAACAAATTATACCTTGGAGAAAGGACCCAAATAAAAATAAAGCGGAGGAAAGTGGTAAGTATTCATGTGATTCTCTTGCAGGTTCTTTTTCCCAAGTCACTACTATGTTGTGTTAGTTGCATGCATTCCCCAATGTGTCAAAATTCCCGAATGAATGGGTACCTATTATTGATGGAGCCTTAGAAAAATATATATTTGAATGGGATATTTTACTTGCTGATAATTTGGCTTCGTATATTCTAGCTTTTAGAAAGGGTCACAATATTTCAGAGAAAAAAAAACGTTCGTTCTATGTATCTGCCTACATCATGGATGCCTTATGTTTTTCAATGGAATTTCCTGCAATGGGCTGGAAATGGACTCTGCACGATCCAAAGCCCATACATATTTACCATGATATACTCTAGGAATCTAAATATCAAGAACATTTTTATCAAATTTGTCACAGAGTCATGCTTCGAATTAATAAAGTCATTTTTGGGTCCAAGCCACCTTGGATGTCTCAGGAGGATGAAGATGACCTTCAGATGTTGGTTCGGAGTGGAAATTTTCACTTATGTAAGAGCTTATGGTAGTCTTTCCCATCCTCGTGTCTTACCCTTGTTCATCCCAAACAAGCTTCTAAGCAGAGAAATGGCATATCAAACAGTGGGATATGGAATTTCTAAGACATTAAAGGATTCTAATAAAAGGATGTGGCCATCTTTTCTTGCTAAATTTGGTATATTGCCTTAGTAAACTATCACCATGCAAAGAAGGAAATTCTAGCTATTCAGGCTCTCAATCTATGTACTATTTCCAACAGACAATATGATCTTGTCTCTGTAGTTAAGAATTTCATTGCATCTCAAGTAATTTTCCCATGAACTAGATAAATTGGATGATGTATTTGAACATTCCTCTACCTATTCTACAATTCTATTGAAAGTGGGAAATTAACTAACTCTTGAAGAAAAAGGTCAGTTTGTTCAATATCCCAGTTCTCAAATAGCTAAGCTCCCTTATAGTTGTTATAGTTGTCTTCAGAACAATCATCTATATCTACTACTCAACTAAAGACTTCTACGGAAAAGGATGTGCTTCCCAAGACTCAGCCAGAGGTTGTTGTTATCTCTTCTCCTCCTCATACTATTGAATTTATTCTTGATTCTTAATTGAATAAAGAAAGGAATAAATTTAACATAACTTTAAATTCCAAGGGTACAACCCAAAATCCAATTTCTACTTCATCACAACAAACAAATATTCAAGGGAGTACTAGGAGTGATGAATAGAAGAACAAATATGATAAAATTGTTGTAATATATTATATTCTAGGTAATAAGGATGTTGAGGCTATTCTTGTTTTTCCTAGCTATGAAGTGATCTTAAACGTAGAAAATATTCCTCCTCTAGACATCAGCATAAAGTTGTGGTAAAAAGAGGAAGGAATAAGAGAGTTAAATCAATCTCAGTCATTGATTTTTGATAAGGCCTCTTCCTTTGAAGTCTTATGGAAAGGATCTATTGCAACCCCAACAAATGAGTTGGGTAAACTGACTCAGTTCAACAGTGCTTATGCATCAATTGTTGTTGATAAAGCCATAGAAATCAAAGAAATTCTAAAAAATAAAGAAGAAGGATTGCCTTGCTTGAACATGCTCATGAGGTTGAGAAACAGAAAATCAATGAGCAATGGAAGAGCCAAATGATAGAGTTACAATATAAATTTGTTTCACTTAAGGTACATTATCATAAATAATTGTAAATTAGGGATGATTAGGTCAAGGAATTGCAGAAGAAGATTGAACAATTTCACGTAATTCCTGAACTAACAGAGTTCAAAAAGGAAGAATGCTCTTCTTGGGCATCAACAAAAGGTATTATGTAATACTGGTGATAATTCAAGATCAATGTAAAGATGTAGATTACCTTGTGGATCAATTGTCTGATATGACAAATTACTTTGAAGAAATGAATGAAAAGCTCACAAGGTTCCTCAATTGGCAGGAAAGTGTAGAGGGTAGATCTGCTAATCTACCAAAGATTAATGAGGCCCGGAAAATCATTATTTTTAGAGAATGGTGTTGGCTGCTCGAATTGTTTATTGATTAAACGGTCGAGTACCACATTAAATTGTCAACCTGGGAAAGTCCTTTTGTTTCAAAGGTAACCTTGTACTATATGCACTTAATTCTAAAAGCATTAAAGGTTGTAGTATAAACAGATCTACTTCCTATCAAACCCTTACTCTGTGTTACAGCAGTTATAAACTATTGCAGAGATGAAAGGAAATTAATTAATGGTAACAAATCTGCAGAAAGAAATAATGGTCGTTTGTAACAGAGGACCAGGACCCGGTCCTCAGAATAAGGATGTTCAGCACCTGCCTCTGTGACCAGTTTGCCAATACACACTGAAAATCCTAATCACCGGTGACACACTTCTCACAGCGCCAATTGATCAAGGAAATAGAGTATCAGCCAAAAGGAAATATCAGAAGCAAGGCTAAAAATGTACATAAATCACACACGCACTTAACAGGAAGGAAATGGGTGAATCTTGTGAAGAAGGTGGGCCCTGTCCCTCTCACAAGATTCCCCTGAACACAGATGCTAAGTTAAAATGCTTAGAACAGTGCTTTATTCATCTGCCAAAAATTCCAATTACAATAGAAGTTCAGACTGCTCTGCACTACAATACTTCCGTTATAACTTGCTAGCTTTCATCTGTAGATGTATCCTCTTTATAGAGGAGACATATATTACAATAGATTGTCATTATTCATTCAGTTTGATCCTTCTGTATAAAAAATAGGAAATCAATTCCTGTTACAGCATACTGTTACAACAATGTATATCTTTGTCGTCCTTTGTTTAATCGGATCCTTCCGATGTTGCAAAACTGGTAGTCTTCGTCTATCTCCTCGGGGTCCTTGTACTATCCTTGGCTGTTCCGCTGTTGTTGTTGATTTGGTAAATCTCAACTATTCCTTAAAGTTCTTCATGTTGTTCCTGGTGTTCCAGCATCGACGACTAAGTTTGGCTGATCATGCTATATCATCATCGGCCAAGTATAGTTCTACCAGCTTCAGACGGTTACTGCCCAGCTCGACAATTACTGTTTCATCCTTTGCAAATTAAGACTTTTCCTGCTTTAGTCAGTTGTTGTTTCTGGTGTTGCATCAACTGCATAGTTGTTGTTTCTGGTGTTGCAGCAACTGTGAATTACAATTCTGTGGACTTTGAACAGTTCCAATCAATTGTCAGCGACTTAGCCAATTTCCAAAGATTAATTGTAAAGATAACATGAATATGTGTTGAATAATTAAACATATAGTAAATGAGGAGAGTTACTTCATACCTTGGAATGATGAGGTCAAAATGTTATCAAGGGTTTCTACTTATGGGCTAAAAAGGGTAACATCATGACAAAATATGAGGTAAAAAGTAGACAATATGGAGTCCTAGAATCCCCCCCAACTGAAAGTGTTGCATGTCCTCATGCAACGTTTACTCTGAATCTGAGTCGGAGTACTGGGATGAACAGTGTAAGTTGCTGATACATTAGCTAAAGAAGGTTTTATCAGACCTGCTTCTGAATCCCTGGATTCTCTGTAATTGCTGCCATACTGCTACCTCCTCCTTTTTGGTCAGTTTGTAATGAGCCTTATATTGTTGACCAGGTAACCACAAGAGAGGGAAATGAAAATGGTAGCCAATCCACCTCTCAGCACAGTTTTCCATACATTTGACATAATAAGGTATGCATGAAATTGCTACCTGAAGATTGAGGGGATTGTAAGGATGATATTCCTGTCTCTCTTTGGGACAATGTTCCCAAAATAACTTGTTTGCTTCGATGGCCAGTGTCCCTTTTGTTTTTACATAATGCTGGCAGTCCTGCAAGACCGCTGCCTATAGCTTCCTCATATGATCAACCAAATCTAGATTACTTAGATTTTTTCGATGTTGTGCAATGAAGGTAGCTGCATTTTGTGGTTCATTTCGAATCCAAAGGAGGCAGTTCTGCTCATTATGCGTTGCTAACATATAGGCATTTTTCCAAGTCAATTGGTTGGCTAGAAAAGAGATGAAGGCTCTTATTTGGATATCACCAACAATAGGGAGTATATTCATCGCTCTATCTTTAGGCATGGCCTCATTGTGAAGATAGAGTTCACAGAGCAAGTTTTGATCATTATTTGGTGCTTCTCTGAATGTTTCAATAAATTGATCAGGTGTATCAACTTGGTAGGGTCTTCCATCTCTAATTGCCTTTATTTGCAAGAACGCCAACCGTTCTCTCAAGAATACTGCATAATTGAAAAAGGGTTTTCTTGTAGCCAGTACCCTCTGAACCAGATCGAAGGCGCAGAATAGCCTAGCTTTTACTTCCTTATTTTCTTTATGTTGAGCTCGAGACTGTTCAAGTGCATCCCAATTTCTGTATGCATAGCTGAACCAAGTTGACTTTTGTTGTTGGAATGCCTTCCCTTGTGAAAGCTCGTATTCTATTCTCCATGTGTCCTTTAGTTGTTGAAAACTAGAGGTCTCCATGTGAGCATCACTGACACGGGGAGGTTCAGTCTGTGCATAGGTGTCAGAAAAGGATTTTTGTTCTGTAGTAGTTTGGGTGGCCTGCGGTGGTTCTATGTCTTCTTCCACAACTCTTGAAAAACCTTCTGGTTCTTGTGTGACAGCAGGTTGCTCTGTTTCTTCTTTTACAATTCTTAGAAAACCTGCTGGTTCTTGTGTAACAACAGGTTGTTCTATTTCTTCTCCTGCAACTCCTGTTGGTTCTTGTGTAACAACAGGTTGTTCTGTTTCTCCTGCAACTCCTGCTGGTTCTTGTGTAACAGAAAGTTGTTCCATCTCTTGTCCTGCAACTCCTACTGGTTCTTGTGTAGCAGCAGGTTGTTCTGTTTCTTCTGCTGCAATTCCTACTGGTTCTTGTGTAACAGCAGGTTGTTCTGTTTCTTCTGCTACAATTCCTGTTGGTTCTTGTGTAACAGCAGGTTGTTCTGTTTCTTCTACTACAACTCCTGCTGATTCTTGTGTAACAGCAGGTTGTTCTATTTTAATTACAGCAGCAGGTTGTTCTATTCTGACTACAGCAACAGGTTGTTCTGTTTTGATTACAGCAGCAGGTTGTTCTGTTTTGATTCCAGTAGCAGAGGGCTATGGATTAGCTTCGGTCATTGGAACCTGGACTATCTTATATCCTGCTTGAGTGTAAAACTCACCACACTCACTGCACATATACTCATTGTATTGACTCTTTTCTGTTACAGACACTACCCATGCTAAGATTTGGAGATTATATTCATTCTGATAGGCTTCTTTAACCATTATTATCTCCTGCTGATAATCCTTAATTTGAGATTTTAGAAACTCAATTTCTTCCTGCAGGGAGGCTATGGTAGGCGGAGCTTGTGTATCTGCAGGCTCTAACGGAGGAAGGGATTGTTTTTCCGCATCCATTTGGTCATTTGCATCCCCAACAGGTGGTTCTTGTGTGTCACCTGTTGGGTCAGTGGCTGGTTCTTGTGTAACAGCCACTTGCCCAATATCACCTTGGGTGTCTACTTTAGATTTTTCGGCAGCTGGTTCTTGTGTAGCAGTTGCCTCAGAAAATGATGTCACAAAACTGTCAACGCTCTGCATCTCAGCCCCAGAGGGTGAGGAAAGGGACTGCTCCGGGATGATTGGAATGCGGGGTGCTAGGGTGATGGGTGGAGAACTAAGGATCACAGAGCTGGTGGGTGGAGAACTGGTGATCACGGGGCTGGTGGGTTTAACTGCTGCAGTCGACCGTGTTCGCTGCCTCGGTAAGGAGGCAGGAAAATCAGTATTTTTTCTTTTTCGGCCACTTTCCTTCAGACTGGGGGAACTATCGGGAATAGCAGCTGCTTTGACCGAAGCCCTTGTTCTTCTCCTTCTTGGTGGAGTTTCAGTTTTCTGCTGCTTTTTTCTTTTAAGAAAAATGATGGGGGCATTATCATCGGAGTCATCAGTGGAAATATGAAGCATGGGGGTAGATGGTTGAGCTTCATTGGGAGATGGGGTCCTCTGCAGGGGTGTTTCTGTTGCTGATTGCTGGGGAATTTCCTGGGGTATTTGCTCTGGTTGTTGGGGAATTTCCTGGGGTATTTTCTCTGGTTGTTGGGTAATTTCCTGGGGTATTTGCTCTGGTTGTTGGGGAATTTCCTGGGGTATTTGCTCTGGTTGTTGGGGAATTTCTTGGGGTATTTTCTCTGGTTGTTGGGGAATTTCTTCTTCCTGCTGAGGATCTTCTCCTATTTGCTAGGGAGAATTAATGAGGGGGGGTGGATGATTTAGAGCAAAGCCTCTATTTATTAAGAGTTGGGCTAAACGGTGGTGTTTCAGGGAAAGGGCTGGATGCTTTGCTTTTCCAGTATAACGTGACATATTTTTCAAACAACCCAATAGATAATAAGGCATGTTTATCAATTAACCATGCCTCAAATGATTTAACAAAACGAAGTCGTGTTGGTAAATTACCTGGTAACGACCTTCGCAAGTCAAATACTGCTTGACAAACTCCTTGACCTTTGGCCATGGTGGAGGCAGTGACTGAAGTGTGACCCCTCTGCCTTTGGCTTCGACATGCTCGCCTGGTAGGAAAAAGCCTTATTGCGCATTCAAAATAAGATGTTTCCTATTAAACCAGCGTGTACCGTTGGTCGGTAACCCGGAAACTTGGGCTACATCTTCCTCTGTTACTGGAATATGTACTCCCTGGACCGTAGAAAATCCTTCTCTTAAGTTGCATGCAAACTCCAACACTTGCTGTGTGTTGAAATCCGGGAGTCTTCTAAAGTAGTCTACCCATCCTGCTTGCAAGAAAATTTGGTAAACTTCTGGGTAGAGTTCCAGTAGCACTATTGTGCCTGGTTCATATGTGATCAAATTTCCCCCCATAGCTGCTGATCCAGCGAAAATACACAATGCAGAGCCTAGTTATCGAGTTTGAGACAGAGTAAACCATTACAAATGAGGATATGCCACGACGAGGTGAGTTTTAGATATTACCGCGAGGAGTAAGGGTGGCGGTGATTGACGTGTTATGCAATAATTATAATATTTTGGTAATCCCCCCAAACCTACGGCTGAATGATCTGATTGGAAGTACAATGATTTCGGCAGTCGTATCAACATCTCCACATTAAATATAATTTAATATTCACACTTAAACATGCGTACCTTTACTTTTACCTTTAGTCGCATGCCAAAAGTCTTAGCTTGTCTTTTGCTGGATTAATCATAATTTCAACGAGTTTATAATCATGACAATACAAGCGACTTGACAGGAAGTAGTAGTGACGAAGCGTGATTATCAGAGTGCATGGCTGGTTCCTTTAGTGCAGCATAATATGTTCCATCAGGGTGATAGTTCATTAAGTACTGAAACTGGTATTGCAGCATTGAAAAGTGATGTTGCCGGGACATGAGCTCGTACTACAGCCACAGGAAGTGGTGTTGCGGCAACGAAGAAATGGTATCATATTGACGGAAGTGGTGTTGCAGCAACGGGAAGTGGTGTCACAACGACGGAGAGTGGTGTTGCAGCAACGAGAAGTGGTGTTGCAGCAACGGGAAGTGGTGTTGCAGCAACAGGAAATGGTGTTGCAGCAACAGGAAATGGTGAAAAACTTGATTTATGGTCCGAAAAATGTTCCCAAGCTGCAAAGTGATTCTTTTAGAATTTTTATTCTCAGCCATCCTCCGAAAGTAAGATCTGAAAAACAATTAATTGTAACATGGCAACCCTTGGCAGGGATTATTAGTTAAGAAATCTAATCTAAAAATAAATAAATGAACAGAAATTTAAGTGCCTTGAGGGACAGCAGGTTCCCCCAAAAAAACATAATGTAAGTCTGCCATGCAGGTAGCCTTGAAATCCTCTTTACAAACAGGTCGTTGATACGGACGAAGTCGATACACATTTACTAATAACGGTGTTCTATTATCATCAATCGTTAAGAGTCTGACTGTTCCGTTTGGAAAAACAACATCTATTTCATAAGGTCCTAGCCACCTTGTTCTTAATTTACCTTGGAAATTCTTGAAACGGGAGTCATACAGTAAAGCCCAGTTACCTTTCTGGAACTGCTTCTGCTTAATAGTTTTGTCATGCCATCTGGTTCTTTGTTGTTGGATCATGGTCATTTGATGGATGGCATCCAATCTTTTCTCATCTAGTTCCTGAAGCTGTTGCAACCTGGCTGTCTGTGCATCAGTCAAATCAAGGTTAACAGCTAGAGTAGTTCTTAAATTTTTGATTTCAAACTCCAGAGGGAAAACATCATTTTTACCAAAAACTAATTCGTAGGGTGAAAAACCCGTGGTATTCCTCCAAGTGGTTCTATAAGCCCATAGTGCTTCAGGCAACTTTTGAAACCAGTCCCTCCTGTTTTCCTTTATTGTTTTTGTTAAAATAGCTTCTATGACTTTGTTGGTGCTTTCCACCTACCCATTTGACTGGGGGTGATAAGGTGTGTTCATTTTATGCTTAATATGGTATTTTTGCAATGTGTCTTTGAAGCCATGAGAGTTAAACGGAGGTCCTCCATCAGTGACTAATTCCCTAGGCAGCCCAAATCTAACGAAGATTTCTTCAAATAAAAATGTTAATATTGATTCTTCATTAGTTTTGAGGAGTGCCTTAGCTTCTACCCACTTAGTCATGTAATCCGTGCATACTAGTATGTAAACTTTTTGATTGGACGGAGGATTAATGGGACCTATAAAATCTAGTGCCCATCTTTCAAATGGTTCAAGAATTACCTGGGGATTGAGTGGCATTTCATCCCTGTGATTAGGCTGGCCCATTCTTTGACAGCTATCCCAGGCCCTGACATATTTCTTTGCATCTTTGAAGATTGAGGGCCAGTAGTATCCCATCCTGAGAACCTTGTGTGTTGTTCTTTTGTCTACGAAATGTCCTCCACAAGGGCCATCGTGGCAGGCTTTTAATACATCATAAATTTGATCTTCACCAATGCATCTCTGGATCTCCTGATTGAGTCCTGTGTGAAACAGACAGCCGCTTATCCAGCTGTACCTAGCGCTCTATTGAATAATTTTCCTTTTTTCTCTATGCGATAGGTGTGATGGTAATTTTCCTGCAACTAAGTAGTTGGAAATGTCTGCATACCAAGGTGAGTGAGCAGATACTGCAAATAAATACTCATCAGGAAAAGAATCATCTACTGGAATATTTTCATTAGTTTTTAACCGAGAAAGGAAATCAGCAACTACGTTTTCTTTTCCTGGTCGATCTACAATTGTGATATCAAATTCTTGTAATAACAGTAACCATCTGGTAACTCGAGCATTTGTAACTGATTTGTTCATTAAGTATTTAATGGTCGAGTGGTTAGTATGCACAAAAGTAGTATAACCAGTAATGTAATGTCAAAATTTATTGATAGCATAAATAACTGCTAAGAATTCTTTCTCAGTAACTGTATAATTAAGTTCTGCGGGAGTCATGTTTTTACTAATAAAATAAATGGCATAGGGAAGACTGTTTTCTTCCTATCCCAAGGCAGCTCCAATGGCAGTGTCTGAGGCATCAGAGAATATATGAAAGGGGAGTGCCCAATCACGTCCTCTCAAAATGCGAGTTGTAGACAACTGATGTTTAAGTTCATCGAATGCTTTTTCACAATCATCAATCCACTTAAATTCAACATTTTTCGTTAGTAACACAAACAGAGGAGAAGTTATTTTAGAAAAATTCTTGATAAATATTCTATAATACCCGGCATGTCCTAAGAAACTTCTCACATCAGTTTGGTTTTGGGGATAGGGAGGGCCAGGATTACCTGTATTTTAGTTGGATCGACTTGAATTCCCAAAAATGAAACGAAGTGACCCAATACAATACCTTCATTCATCATCATATGGCATTTTTCAATACTTAAGGCAAGATGTGCTTCTATACATTGCTTAAGTACTTTTTCAAGGTTCTGTAGAGCATCCTCAAAGGTTGTGCCTTAAGGAGTAAAGTCGTCCATGAATATTTCTAAGGAATCATTTATCATATCAGAAAAAATCCCTATCACCGCTCTTTGAAATGTTGTTGGGGCATTACATAGCCCAAATGGAAGAACCTTATAGGAAAAGGTCCCCCATGGGCTAGTAAAAGTGGTTTTGTCCTAATCCTGGGGTGCAATCTTTATCTGATTATATCCGCTAAATCCATCCAAAAAGGAAAAGAATTTCTTACCTACCAAGTTATCTAATACCTGATCAATGAATGGTAAAGGGAAATGGTCTTTCTGGGTGGCCTTATTTAGGGCTCT
>APFE031009168.1:22441-118020 GCA_000404065.3 Pinus taeda
ATATTTATGTGTCAATGTATTTATTTTATGTTGTAGATGGTTTAGATATTAAAAAAATTGAAAAAAATGAATATTTTTATACCAAACGATTTTTTCCCGCTTTTTTCCGCTTTTTTCCCGATTTTTCCGCTTTTTTCCGCTTCATTCCCCGCGCCGATTTAGTCCCGCTCGCGCTTTTAACAACATTGGTTAGAAACCATGGGGAAAGGCAGTCGTTTGCAGAGAGGAGAATCGGGAGACCCTGAGATCCTTGAAGCCATCCCAGAACTCCGAAAACAATTTTGGCAAGCAGGATGGGAAGAATTTTGTTTCATATATGATGGCTATCACAATGGAGTGGCTCAAGCTTTTGCAAAGGGGTTCGATGGGGAAAATGTTCACATCGCTGACATTTCCTTCCCAACCATAGAACACACAATTTCAGACGCAACAGACCTCTCGATAGATGGAGACCAATGGCTTAAGAATAGAACCCTGGCAAGAATCAACATTCTATTTTTCCTCAAAGGCAAGCACTACGATGAACCCTAGTAGTTAGGTGTGCATAGGTCCTAGCTTAAAAGAGTGGTATGAGACTCTGAATGTTATTCAAAGATATTTCACCTGCCAAGGGTGCTACCACAAAATGGGTATGTACCACTTTAAATTTCTAGCACACATTTTTGGGCATGCACGTATAAATATGTCGTATTTTTTGTTGATGAGCTTGAGAAAAATGTTTGCTAAGGTTCGATTCAAGGAAAATTCTCTGCTTTTTATAAAGCCTTGATTAAATTGTTGGTTGTTGATCATTTAAAGAAAATAAATAGAACCGAGGAACATTTTTTATTCTAGGGAGGTTTCGTTGAGAGTCGAGACAGTAAACCCTAAGCTTGAAACCAACAAACGAAGGAAAAATAAGGGTGTTATCAAAATTGTTAAAGCCTCAAGGGAATCCTCTTCCATTCAAACCAAAGTAAGGGGAGGGTGTCACAACCTGAAAACCCTGTTCCACCTACATTGAAAAAGGTTTAAACTTTATACTAGGAAGGGCAAAAGACCCATGAGAGAGAGAACCTTGTCCCCTCCTCGGGAACCAGAGCAAGTCAAGATTGCAAACCCTCCAAAGAAAATTCCTGCAGATGAACCGGTTGAGGTTGCAGAGGACAAACCTAGTGAAACAGATGAGGGTAAATTTGACACAGTGCAAAAGAAGAGGAAAAAGGAACCTAACCTAACTGCAATATATGGGATTCAAAAGCCCCATACCAGACTTATAAACAAACTCGGGCAGTTTAAACTAAAGCAAAACCTTGCCCTAGTAAACCAAGTTATTGAGTTAGACGATTCAGCATTAAAGGATATGGTGATAAACAAGGAAAGGGCTTCTAGTTCCAAGAAGCAGAAGCAGGGCCCCAAGGCCAAGACCAAAAAGACTAAAAAGGTGAAAACAAATAAAACAGGTGAGGTGGACCTTTTACTGAGGGCAGCAGAGCAGCTCAAATGAAATTTTTTGAACCACACTGCCAATTAATTTGTCAGTGTTCCTTTTGATAGTTGTAGAAAGAGCATTGACAATTATTTTGTCAACACCAATTTTGCTCTATTTTGGCAGTGTATTGCAGGATTGCCTCCCGATATATATTGCCAATTATTTTGTCAGCGCCAGTTTTTCTCTCTTTTGGCAGTGCATTTCAGGATTTCCTCCCAATATATATTGCCAATTATTTTGTCAGCTCCTAGATATTTTTGCAGGATTTTGGCAATGATAAAAAGATCAGTTTTGTTGAAGTTATCTGGAGGATATGTTTACACAATTACTATGATTCTTGAGGATCAGATCAGGAGGTAAAGGAGATGGGCTATTCTGAGCATAGTGCTCAATATTTTAGCAGGATTATTAGGCACAAGACAGGGGCTTACCAGATTTTATTGCAGCATATCAGTTACTTGTTTCCATTCCTTTCCTTCAGCAGTCTACCAGTGACAGTTCCACTTATTTTGGAAGCAATTTATCATGTATCATGAAGTCAAGAGATATCGCATCAAGTATTTATTTTTGTAAATGCATATAAGATTTAGCATAAGAGATAGGATATATTTTCTAAAAATAGTTTATAATTAAATTTTCCTAGAATCATGGATTCAGTTTGTAAACAGTTCTCTATAAAGTTACTCCCAAAGACAGAACAGAGGTCGGGAATTTTTTGTAAAAGACAAAACTTATGTAGACTTTGATATTATTATATTGGCTATATGCAGTGTCACATGTGCAATTTTCAGATATTCATGTGTGATTGATTTCGTGTTTGTTCTTCCTACTGGTTTAATTTCTCATTTAGCTACGCCTTGTGACCATTAAGTCTTCAGCATTTGGATAAAGCGGAATGAATTATTGATCTTTGTGAATGCTCAAATTCAAGTTATTCAAATGCTTATTTGTGTTTTCAACATAAATTTCATTGCAGAAACATCAATGCTCTGTTTTGAGATTTATTTTCCATAGTCTTCCTCCATGCCTTGATGATAATTTGTCTAAGAAGTCATAAATTATCTTGCCTTTGTTAGAGTTGTTTATGTACCCTATGACTAGCAGATATTTTTCTATCAGAAGACTCCATGCCCAATGGTCCCTTTTCCTTTCCTTTCCAAACCAAATTTATTTGTCACAAGTAAAATTTGGCCAATGAGCGTAGTAACCTGCTGCTAAAGTGACCTTGAGTGGTAGAGTTAAGGAGAAATCCCTTTCCAGATTGAAGGGCCAACTTTCAATCCCAAGGCGATTTGAATGGTTTCCTCGGTGAGTTTCTTTCCATAGGCAAGGAAAACTTCTGAGTTATAACACCTCCCTTGGTTCCACCATGAACTAACTCAAGGTGTAAACAACAAAGTTGATGTCCGGTCAAGTGTTGACCAAATACATCAACGAGCCAATCAACCGCCTACACTATGTAGAGTCTACCAACTCTTAAACTAAAGAATTAATCTTCTTCGAGTTGGTCACCATCAAAGTGGCCATCGGTCTATTGTCCTCCATCCATAATGTCTTCAAGATCTCTAGAATGTACTCCCCTTGTCTTAGATACAACCAACAAGAAATATCAGTTGGGATCTACTACACTCTTCGCGAAGCATATGCCCTGCAGATAGTTGTCAATCCAATCATATCATGCCTTGGGCACCTGTTTGAATCCATATAAGCCTTTCTTAAGCCTCTATACATGTGTCTCTCTATCTGGACCTCAAACCCCTATGGTTGCTCAAAGTAGAATTCTTACTTAAATATGTCATTGAGGAAGGCAATCTTCACATCCATTTGGTGATTGCTCCATCCCATCTCAGAAGTTATTGAAAGAACTACTCGAATAGAGGAGTATCTAGCTACGAGAGAAAAAGTCTCCTCATAGTCTACTCCCTCTTTCTTAGATAACCCACCAACCACAAATATGGCCTTGTAGTTCTCCACACTGCAATCCTCAACTTTCACACTAATTACTGACATGGTTGTCTTGAGTTGTCTCTCAAGCTCACTAAAGTAACCTAGAAAACAATAGATCTACTTTTCTCTCGGAGTAATTGACTTGATACCATCTTAAATTATCCTAAGACCATCTATCTAAGCAAACAAATCAAATCTAGCTACTTGTTGGAATTATTAACTCTTACATGCAATGGAAAACGAGAAAAGCGATCACATAATGCACAATTATTTCTGCTCTTCTAGATCAGTGTACCATTCAAAATATCTTCAGAACTTACAAGAGCTCCCTTACAAGGAAATAGGCTTTGAGAATTAACAAATGAACAACAAACCTGGAAAATTCTAGTTTGCATAGAAATCGAGGCAAATTTGCACCACACATTCGGCCTGCTCTACTGGGTATGACGATTCTTACTCAAGTTGGCTAGTTTCCTTCTCCTTGCTAAACTACTGTTAAAATCAGTGTTGCAGGAAACGTAACCCCCCCCCGGATCAAAAGCCCAAAACGCAATCTGTATAGATCCATGGATGATACGCCCTCTGAAACGTGTTTCGAAAAAACTGAAATGTAGATCGGGTTGAAAAATACAGTTCCTGCCATTTCGGAACTGTACGTATCGCGACCACTTCGCTAGGCAAGCAGCCATTTCCGCCGAGCGGGCCACAAAGTGGAGCATTTTTTTCCTTTTTTTTTCTTTGTTGGGGGTGGGTCCACCTTGGGTTAGGTTGAGGAGTGAAGGGATTAAAGATCCTTTCATCTCTCATTTGCTCACTTTTATTTTATGAGAGCTTGGAGAAAGAGAGGAGAGTGAAGGAGGAAGAGCTAGGAGAAGAAGGAGCAGCTTGGACGACATCCATCTACAAGAGCTAAAGAGGTAAGTGCAAACCCCAAACTCCCTCATTTTTTTGACATTTTTTTGTATTTTTCTCCTCCTCCCTCTCCTACTCTTTCCCATTCTTTCTACTTGCTCATTTAATTGCAAGTTGTCCACCACCTATATCCATATTCCAAGATGGTGTTTTGTTGGCTTCTACGTATCATTCCACTTTTGGTTTTAATGATGTCAAGGGGGAGTAGGAACAGAAGGGAAGAAGAACAAGAGGATAGTGGTCCCCATATGAGTGACCCAATGTATGATGAGGAGGAAGGGTTTGAAGAGGAAGGGGATGAACCTGAAGGGAACACTAAAACACTAGAGGGGAAAGGTACATTAACAACCTTGTGCAACTATGTGACCAAACTTGAAGGGGGAAAGGGTGGTGGAAGCTACAAATTTTTGTGCCCTCGTGGTTGTCATGGAGGAAAACCATTTAGTGGTTCATATACCCATGTGAGGAGGCATCTTTGTGGGGTGATGGACAGTGATGATAAAAAGGGTGTTGTGGGGATACAAATTTGCCCAAACATTTTAGCTGAACAAAGAAGAAAATACATCCAAATAGAGGAGGTTGCACAACAAAACAACAAGAAACAAAAAACTCATTCTGAATCAAGTGCAACCTCTAGATTTGGTAGCTCATCTCCTCATGGTACTTTTGCAATCTCTAGTGGTGAAAGAACAATACGGGAATTCCTTAATGTTGTTGGGAGGGATGATGTGGAAGAAAAGATAGTCTGATTTCTTTGTGCTTGCAGTGTATCATTCAATGTGCTTTGCTCTCCCTATTGGCATGAAATGGTAAAGGCCATCAATGAAGCCCCAAAAGGATACAAGTCTCCCAACTATGAAAAAGCTAAAACAGTGTTATTAGAAAGAGAAAAAGCAAAGGTTCAAAGAGCTTTGACACATTTTTCAAATGAGTGGGTAGATTGTGGGGTATCCATTGTATCAGATGGGTGGACAAATATTAGAAACCAACATTTCATAAATGTTCTTGGTGTTTCTACTAGTGGTGCAGTATTTATTACATGTCATGACTCCTCCATTAGTGCAGCTTCCCAAAACATTACAGATCTCCTATTGCAATCAATCAAAGATGTTGGTCCGAATAATGTTGTTCAAGTGATCACAGATAATGCAACAAATTGTAAGGCAACAAGAAAAGTTATTGAGCGTACTCATCCACACATCTTTTGGTATAGGCACCTGGTTCACACATTGAACCTTTTGATGCATGATATTGTGAAGCATAAAGAATGTGGGTGGATTAATGAGTTTACCGGAGAGGGAAGCAACTCATTAAATTCATCACAGGGCATACAAGGGTAAACTAATTCTATGGCACTTACTCCAAGTTGCAATTGCTTAAACTTGCAAAAACAAGATTTGCCATTTATTACCTCACCTTTAGGCAGCTAGTGAAGGTGAGACAAGCTTTAACTAATATGGTGTGCACTGAATCATGGGACGAAATTAATACTGATAGAGATGGTGCTAATGTAGCCGAGGACACTATTCTTGACATGTACTTTTGGTCACAGGTTAAATATGTTTTGCATTTCACCAAACCAATTTATTACATGATCAAGTTTGGAGATTCAAATCGACCAATAATTGGGGAGGTGTATAATCAAATGGATAGCATGTTGGGGCAGATTAAAGACATTGTTGAACCTAGAGATATCACCTTGTACAATTATATTCATGTAGAGGTGGAAAACCGACGCGAAATGCTAAATGTTCCATTGCATGCATTAGCATATGTTTTGACACCTAAATACTATCATCCATCATGCCTTTCAACACCAGCACCTGGGAGAGGAGCAAGAGAAAACCACACCAAGATCAAGAGGTTCACAAAAAATATATGATTGCATTGAGTAAATTAGTCCCTGGTGAGGAGGAGGCTGCCATGGTACGGAGACAGTTGAGCAACTATACGCTTAGCACTGGTCCATTTGGGAGCATGCATGCAATTAGAGATCGAGAGACTTTTTCACCTCTTGAGATGCATGGAGGTGCTACTCCACTTCTAAAGACTTTGGCATTGCAGGTGCTATCACAGGTGGTAAACACTTCTTCTGCAGAGAGTTGTTGGAGCTCTTATTCTTTTATCCACAGTGTTAAAAGGAACAGGTTGAGTTTAGACTAGGCAGAGAGCTTGGTTTATGTTCATTACAACTTGCGATTGTTGTCCCATTACTGTGATCATGCAAAGACTAATAAAGACCTTAAGGTTTGGGACAAGAATCCAGAGGAGCCCAATTTGGAGGATGGAGTGTTGTGATTAGAGAAATTAGAGGATGCTCTTATCTAGATATGTCCATTGTGGTATGAATTTTGCTTATAAAGCATTTCTCTAATCCCTGTTTTAAAAAAAAAAAATTGTTAACTAGTGGCTTTTTTTGGTATGAATTTTTTGAGCGATTCTAGGATGATGATGATCGAGTTGAGATGCCACCCCCATCTAGTCCCTTGGTTCCCAGGTTCCATGGTTCAACACCAACAACAGGGGGTTCGTCTTCATCATTTTCAGTGCCACAACTTCCACAGGCACCATCTTCTTCATTGCCACCATGTGGAAGCCCACTGCCACATTCTCTTTGTGGTGGAAGGAGGAGAGATTAGTAGACATATTCACAATTTACTACTTTTGTCATAGGTTAATCATTAGACTTGTAGGCTTGTTATGAATTTGAACCTTTTTGTCTTAACGGTGACCAAGTGACCTATTTTGTAAACATTGTTATTTGAATTTTAGACATGACAAATGTTGACAATTTCTCACTTGCTAGATAAATCATAATATGCTCTATGTTTTATAATATGCTTAAATGTTTTATGTTTTATAATATGCTTAAAAATTTTATGTATGTTTGTAATTGCTAGAATATAGATGGTTGATGCTCGAATAATTAATCATTGATGTACAATGGAATCATGGATGCCATATCTATCTTGATTTATGTAAAAATATGCATGTTTTCATGTCTTCTACAACTAATTTGGTATTTGGGATGTTTGTTTTGAATATAAATGCAAAAAAAAATATAAATATATAGTAGACGCTTCGCTTCCTAGATTTCTGGAAAATGACGCTTTCGCGTCCTCGCTTCCAAAAACGTCCCCGTTTCGTCCCCGCTTCATGCAACATTGGTTGAAACTCCTTGCCAATGGCTGAAAATCAAATCTTTGGTTTTCTTCTTCACTCATGTAACTCGTGAAATGAATGTTCTCTTTTTGTGTCTTTGTCCTTTGCCCTCCGTCCTTTAAAACTTTGACATGAGCAAAAACCTAACCTTCAATAATTAAGATTTAATTGTGAGATCAATGGCACTCTCTTAATTAAATCATCAAGTGACCCACTTTAGTAACTTTGGTGAAATTCTAGAAAAGGCATAGGATACATTTAGTGACAATTTCCATAAGTAGACACCCTCATGGAAATACTTGTCTAAGCTACAAAAACTAACTCGGATCAATTTCTCCTACATTTTAGCATATTTCCCCCCTTGATAACTAATGTGATACATTTTGGTGGTTATTAATTGTTGAATTATTGAATAGATGTTTCCTATATGGTAGTTTGATTGTAATATGATGGGCACTTCAATTTCCATGCTTGTTTGAAGTCTCTAATGTATCCTTTTTGTCTCCGTAGTTATTTGTTATGTAATAGTTACTATTGTGACACACTAGTTCCTTCATACAACATTTCATGATTCCATCTGCTCATATATTGATCCGCACTGGTCCCATATCATCCCATTTCCTTGATCCCTATTCTTCCTTCGCATTCATTCCCATATCATTTTCCCCATTTCCATTTTTTCCATATGCCACAACCTATGTTTTAAGGCTTACTCTTCATTCATCACCTAGAGCCTCCACTCCATAGCCTAAGCAATCCTACTTAGGAATACACCTCTTGTGTTGGAGAAGAGTCACATGAAGAGCGAGGAAGAGCTACTAAGTTGACAATGGGTAGCCTTGCTAGGTTACATAAAGCTAACACCTTGGTGCTTGGGACTTCACACTTTTCTAGGTGCTAGATTTTGTTGTAACATGGCCAAACATAAACATGCTTACAACACAACAAAGGGGATAGCATAATCTGCCTCTATGTTGCTACTCCAAATCCCCTGTGAGGGTCAATAAATGGGAGGGAAAAATGAATCAAGACACCAACCAAAAGAACTTCCTTGAGACAATGACATCCATCTCTTTTATAGCTTAAAAGAGGGGTCCATGAATAGAATAAAATAAAATATTTCCCCAAAAGAAGTCTTCTAAACATAAATTCATTAAAATATGATATCATCAAACATAGAAGTGTGGAAGGGATAGAAAGTAGAAGCTAAATAAAGCCCAAACGTCCTCTTTTTAGGGAGTGAACACCAAGAAAAGTCAAATGTGGAGCACTCCGCTTGGAATGTGTGCAAATGCCCAAAGGGCTCTCTCTAAGCCAAGCAGAGTTTTTCAAAGTGTGGAATCTACCTCAAATGTTATGTCGTTATGATGATCAAACCTCAAAAAGCCTCCTAGAGCATAGCACTCTCCTCGAAAGGTGAGATATGTACAAAAAGCCTCGATCCTAGTGCTTTCCTCCAAAGATGGAAAAAAAACATCGACCAACCCATCATGTCATGTAAACTCCTCAAAAAATGGAAAGTATCCATAGGTAGTTAAAAGGAGTGGACCATAACCATTCTAGAAGGGGTGTATAAGTGGCAAGTGAGGGCCATATATTAGGTACACTATAATATATTCTATCAATTATTTGATACAAGTCAATTGTTGCATGCACACATACACACAAATATATTTTAGGGACTTAAATGATCTATTGGCAGTTAAGTCTTGTATAATTACAAATATTGCATGATAATTTCAGATCATTTCATAAGTTTTTCAACAAGAGATAGTAGTCTCAAAATGTTTTGTTCTCTAAAAATTTTAGTCATATTTTCATCTCCACTTATGAGAAGAATTTGATAGAAAAACAAGAAAACTAAAAAATGAGACGTCAAAGTGGTCGACTTATCACATTTTGCTAGAATTTCTAGTGCCCATCTTGTAAATAGTTTAGTGTGGTACATTATTACACATTTTTTAAACAATTGGTGTTAGTTATTTTCATCTCTTTAATCACTTATAGATTTTACTTTTGCTATCCATGTTTAAGAACTAAATAAGTTGTATGTACCATTATCACAAATTGCATGATAAAATCAAGAAAATATCATCGTATGGCAATTTTTCCAAGATAACAATATTATTAACTAAAAGAATCAGTGATTTTTTCCCAGCCAAAAAATTTATGATAATATTGTCAACATAGCGATGTTATTGTAAAAAAAAATGAAAAAATTGTCTGCCCATGCCCAAGACTGGGTTTAAGTGAAATTTTGGCTTTTTTGCTCATTTTGCAACAAAGAGCTTGTGTTTGAGAGCAGAGGAGGAGAAGAACATTGTTTCTTGAGTGACGGAGGAGGAGAACACCATTTCTTGTGGCCAATCCCATGAGCTTTTGGAGTGGGTATCAATTTCCCTCAATAGTGAGCACACTTGCAAGTATGGGCATAAATTTCCGCCCTTTTTTTGTTTTTCTTTAAATTTCTTGGGTTTTTAGTCACCCATTTTTTCCATGATTTTTCTAGGGAATGAGTGGTTTTTTTTCCGCCATTATCAATTCATTGAGTGGACAAGGTTTCCCACCTAGTGGCCAACTTCCCATAACTATTGGTACATTTGCCATTTGGTATTTTGCAGCATGCATGTGTAAGTGCTCAGCTTGACTAAGTCCATTAGGTCTAAGTGTAAGTATAAGTTGTATTCGAAAGGAATAGGTTGTCCACCTATTATTGCAATTTTTTTGTAGTTACATTTGTCTTTTTTATGCAATTTTTTATTTATTTTGAATCTTGATTGTAAAAATGTTGATTTTTGTTTTCTTCACAAAAATTGTGCCCTAGAATCATTACATTGAAAAACACCTAGAGTTTTGGACCCTATGTGGGACTATATTGAACAAAGGGGGTTCAATAGACAAAATTTGAATTGCAAGTAGTGTCGGAAGCATATGCCAGGGGGAATCTCCTAATTGAAATACCACTTTGCCCAAATGCAACTCCAAAAATCATTCGTATTGCCACCAAATCACTGCAAGATAAAGAATTTTCCAAAGATAACAGGGCAATTGTGAAAAAACAAATTGCATGGGGGGCAATGGGGGGGAAGTGAAAGTGGTTCTTTAGCATCACCTTCCACAATGGCCACCCCACATCTACCTCATCAATTTTTGTTCCTAGAACAACACCTGATGCACAAGCTTTTATTAGGTCAACACTTAAAATAAAGAAGGAAGAAGCTAACAAACTAGTGGGTAGGTGTTTTCTATGGAGTGGCGTTACTTTCAGCATTTCCAAGAACAATCCATTCTACTAGCCTATGGTTAATGTATTTCTATTGTTCGTTTGGGGGACAAAACCCCTTCCTATGAAAAGTTGAGAGGGTGTGTTCTTCAAAATGAAAAGGTTGATTGCAATGCTAGATTGGAGGGGTTTAGGGCATCATGGGAACACAATGGATGCACTATGATGTTAGATGGTTGGACCAATCAAAAAGGTAGAACCCTAATTAGCTTCTTGGTTAATTGCCCCAAGGGGACAATGTTTGTGAAATTTGTTGGTGCATCTACATATATTAAAGATGCACAATTATTATGTGAGTTGTCGGACCTATTCATTCAAGAGTTAGGTCCACAAAATGTTTTCCAACTCAATAAACAACGTTGCAAATTATGCTGTTGTTGGAAAGTTGCTTATGGAGAGGTATCCTAACTTGTTTTGGACAAATTGTGTCGCACGCTGTATTGATTTGATGTTAGAGGAGATAGGGAAAATTCCTTATGTTAGGGATATTGTTTAATCATCCAAGAGCATAACAGAAATTATATGTAATCATGCATTTGTGCTTAGCTTGATGAGAAAATTCACCAATAACGAGAAGTTGGTGCGTCCTACCATTACATGGTTTTCCACTAGCTTGATATCTCTTCAATCTTTCTTGAATTCTATGTGGGATGTAAAGAGAATGCTTCTTTCCTAGGAGTGGCATGCTTCATCTTTTAACCACAAACTAGAGGGAGAGGCCATATGCAGGCTAATTTCATATAAGGAGAGTCTTTGGACAGACTACCTATATGAGGCCATGGATAGTGCCAAAGAGGCCATTTGTACCTATGAGGATAAGCATGATGAGGGGGTTTGGAAAACAATAGTAGATGTGGAGAGTGATTGATGAGAGATGGAACAATACACTCCATCATCCCATTCATGCTACAAGGATTTACCTCAACCCCACATTTTCTTACTCCGGTTTCAAATTTGATGATGAGGTGATTGATGGATTCTTCACTTGTGTTCATAAGATGGTGCCATCTCCAGAAGAACGCGCAGAGATTTCTAAAGAAATTGAGATATATAGGATGGCAGGTGGTACATTTAGCTTTGACATGGCTATCCACCATAGGAAGACCAAAATTGCAAGTAAGCTTTAGCTTACTTGCAAATTTCATTGTCTCTTCATATTTTGCTTCAATTTCAAATTTCATTATCTCTTCATACTTTGCTTCAACTTTGAAATTTCAATGTCTTTTCTTATGTTTCTCTTATTTGTTATAGATGCTTCATGGACAAGCTATGGTGGCAAAGTACCAATCGCCAAAAGCTTGCCATTTGAGTGCTCATCCAAACATGTAACTCCTTTGGATGCAAGCACGACCAAAGTGTATTTAAAAAAAATATAGCCTAAGAAGCTCAACAAGTTAAATTGTTTCAAATTAAATTTTTGAATTCATTATAAATCAGTGTTCCATGGGGACGTGTCCACTAGGGTGGGGAGCATGCTCCCCACATTTCCTACGATCTTGGGATGGAGGGATGCCTAGGGAAACATTTCCCCACGTCCCCCTTTTGAAGAAACTTAGGGAGACAAGGGGAAATTTTCCAAAATGTGGGGGACATGTTTCCCCAAAATCGATGCTTGTGGGCGTCCCCCTAAATTTTGCTTGAAAACAATAATTTATGAGTGGGAAAGCCTAATACTAATGTTATGTGCTTAATCGAAATGTTTAAGAAATTTTCTTTATCTTTCATTTTCATCCTTTTACTTTAATTGTTAACATTACCATTCATTGACTCAATATGTCTGAGAGTGGTTGTGACCTCATTGGATTTCATATGGAGAAAATAGAAATTTATGTTGAGAAATCAATGTGCTTACGAATTAGGGTCAATTTCTCTGTTGTGGTAATTACTTGTGAATTTGTTGGCTTTATTAAATTTTTATGTTTGTACTCTTCCTTTCATCAAGAAATTACCAAAATGCAAACTATGAAGATCATAGAGAACAAGAGACACAAGATATAGGCTCCAAGTCAAGGTAAAAAACCCACAAGGGGGAAACCTAGAAATTATCCTCTTCTTATAAAGTCAGATCAAAGTGAGAAATCCAAAACCCAAAAATCCAACCTCCAAGAAGCCAAGTCAAGCCCTCCAAATTGATTACTTCAAGGAACTTGCATCATCTTCCACAAAAAAAATTGCATCATTTCAAATCATCTCCACAAAAGAATTGCATTACTTTGCAACTATATAGCCTCGTGAACTCATACTCCTTGACAAGAAAATAGCCTCTGAACTTC
Source organism: Pinus taeda (assembly GCA_000404065.3). Lineage (NCBI taxonomy): Eukaryota > Viridiplantae > Streptophyta > Pinopsida > Pinales > Pinaceae > Pinus > Pinus taeda. The sequence goes on from APFE031009168.1 coordinate 35,490, forward strand.
GCATCTCTCTACCTCAAAATCGATCACAAAAAGAGCACCGAATTGCTTGCCAAAATAGTGGAGGATGTATGCCAACATATAGTTGTTTTCGTATGTGAATAAAAACATCTTTTGAGTGATTCGGCTTGTCATCCAAGAGGGCCAACTCGGCTTCTCGAGGTGAATTAACCCAAATAACATTTTGAAAAATACATTTTCCTTTTCCTTTACAAGTCCAAATAGGACTTTGACTCTTTGAATCAATAAATCCTAGAAGCATGAATATGCTTAACAAATAAAAAGATTTATTTTTCTTCTTTTTCTTCTTTTTGATTTTTACATAATAATACAAGTACAAAGATAATTATGAAGATCAAACCTAGTTACATTTTCCAACATTTTAGATCCCACTCAAAATCCAACAGACTTAAAAGTTTTCAAGATTTCAAGATTGGGGGGATTGCAACATTTTCAATGGATTTTATCATTTATGAGGGTATGGAACTAACATTTAATCAAGGCCACCAACCCCTCTATGTACCTTGATGTTGATGGCATTCATTATTGAACTCCTCTGTGATAACCCTAGTAAAATTGTACCTATCACTCAAACAAAATCTCGACTTGGCATGTTAGGCTTCTTCTATCTTATTTTAATGCTTATAAGGTAATATTAATGATGAGGATCCCATTATATGCAATGTTTTTGATGATATGTAGGTATTTGTTGTAGCATTAATTTCTTTGGACAATAGAGGCCATCTAGAGCCTCTTTGTTGATGTATTTTCAGTTAAAATATGGATTGCACTCAATGTTATTTTGGTTATATGCACCATTGATATATGTATATATATGTATATATGATAAAATTAGCATATATTTGTATAAAGGTTTGGATTCATATGGATGCACATGAATATTTACGTAATTTTTTTCAAAACTTAAATATTTATGGATTTTTTGGTCGATCATTTTTTGGTCCGACTTTTTTCCTAGTTCCCAATTTTAGGGTCGACCAATTCAATCACCCGTCCAATTCTAATAACCTAAGTCACCGGGTTCAACAAATTTCAACGTCGAAATTCAAAATTCACCAAACCTAAAATAAAATTGAATTTATTGGTTTAAATTCACCAGTAACATTCAATTGAACACAAAAGAGAACCTGAAAATAATATTTGAATAGATTCAACAAAGAGTTTAATTTATTTTTTTTTAAATAGGGACTTTGATTCTTAAAGCCTCCATTATGTGTAGTTAAACTTGAAGTTGTAGATATATGTAAAAAAAATTATTTACATAACTCAAAAAGTTTTTAATAATCATAGTTTAAATTAATATAGCTTATTTATTTATCATAATAATATATAAATTTAACATATTTATATATATAAATAAAATAAAATAGAAAATCATTTACACAATAATTTAAGGTTTTATATAATCATAATTTAAATTTATATAATATATTTATTCATCAATATAGGTATATATAACTTATATAAATTTTTTTGTAAATTAATTCAATTATTTCCAAAAAAAACAGATTACATCAGATATTCAAATTACATCAAAGAAGCCCTACTACATCTATGGATTCAAAGACTAGGGTGATTCATGGGTTTTTCTTTTTACCCCTTTCTCCTATGGACATCAATCGATCCTGAAAAACTATTTGTTACAACTAAGGCTAAAGCCAATTGCTCATTTTCTTAAGAGATTGCCATGCCTACCGAACCAGACGGATTTGACAAGTCTTTCTTGCCATCAGACTAATCTGATTCATGATTCCACTTTTGCAAGCATGCACACACACGTAGAGACACCAAGATTGGTCCGGGCAAAACCCACTATGGGGAAAACCCTTGCAAACCTTCTTCTTCTTAGATCGTCATCAAATGATTCGAAAAAAGAGAGTACAATGATCCATAACTTTATCTATGCAACAAAACAAATATGATATTCATGAAACAGATCTAATCATGCTTATAATCACAACCCTGCTTCTGAGAACTATAGTGTGTTGCCACTTACTGGAATCAACTATTGGATACTGTTGTCACTGAGTTGAACACTACTGCATACTGATAACTCATCTTTAGGTCCTAGACGTAGGGAGGAGTTGTGCGAGCATTTATAGAAATCCTAGACGCTCTCTGTGAATTGTATGCCAATGTCTATGGTAGCTCAGACGCTCCCTAGACCATTATGTGCGTGCGTCCGATGACCAACTCACCCAAATCTACTCCAAACCCTCAAACATTCTCTTCTAGTTATTGTGTGTGCGTCCGGGACTACCTAGACACTCTCAGGACCACTCTGTGCGAGCGTCCAGGGACCGACACCTCCAGATCTGCCTCTGAAACCTTGGACGCTCCCATAAGCTTCTGTGTCAGCGTCTAGGGCTCTCTAGACACTATCATGACCACTGTGTGCCAGCATCCAGGGACTATAATGCCCAGTTTTGTGCCAACGTCTCAAGGAGGTGCCAACCACAAGCTTGAGCCTGTTTCGAACAGCTGCAATGTCTCAATATATGAGAGTATCTTGGTTCAAACTATAAATATGGTATTTCCTGCCAATCAGATCCCACACTATGTCATCACAATGTATCCATGTCATATCCAGATCATGCTCAAACAACTCTCTAAGGAGCTTCTGCATCCTGCCTCACAGCTAGCCATGCTAGGCAACATCATATTCAACCTCAATCATGCTATGGACCTCTCATCCAAGATACTAAAATAGAAAATTACATGGCAGATCTCATACTAAAACAGCATCCAAATGTGCTTATCAACAATAATCTCAAATATCGGCAATACATCCATGCAGTCACATATCAAAGGAGACCAATCTCAGCCTCAAAAATAGAATATATCATGCAGATATTTCAAAGGATGCTTAGTGGCAACTTTATGTGAATCAAGCGGCTCACTCATGAATTTATTTAGGTTCTATGCACATCATATATATACAAATGGATGTTCAAAACAAAACATCAATGCTTCAATCAACAATCCGATGCCATGTCAAGTTCAACAACATCTTTGAACTTCAAATCGAAGTATCCAAGGATTTGCATTTTCATTATTCAAAAAAACATTTTCCAATAGCTTTGCGATATAGAATTTATTTTCCAAATTCCAAAAATCGATTCATCATGCCATGATACATCATTACGAGCTTCAAAAGCTATCTCCCACTGATTTAGATCATCAGAGGCTCATCACCTGTCAAGGGTAGACCATCAGGATACAAAACCAAAACCATAATCAAAATCAAAGCCTCAACTTGGAACTCATCATTCTGACCTCATCAAGTAACTGTCAAATATAGACATATCTGGAACGGGGAGCTTGCTTCATGCAAAGCTCTAAGCATAATGCCTTGCTAAACCAACATAATTAGCCTTACATAAATCAATGTTGTACCATCACATCAACAGAGTCATCTTATCAAAGTTTAGAAGTTAGATCACAACCATTATCAAAGTCATCAACATCACAGTATCAATTCTTTCAACCAAGAGACAAGGAGAGCTCATATCAAGTCATGCCTTCATTTATTATTATGCCAACATGTTGTCATCAACCATGCATTATCAATCCGAACTTGATCAATTCATTCTCATAATCATAATACAAGTCATTTCTGTCACTAGATGTAAATGCATACACCAAGGATGAGTCATGCAGGTCCCATTTCATGCTGAACCACAACTATCATTACCTCAACCATTGTGCTAGGAATGAGGAGGCCAATACAATATCATTTTTCTGAATACTCACATAAGTCATTATGCCCACATAGCATAGACATCAAAGCAAATCAACAATTGTCAAATCAAACCATTAGTCATCAAGTCAAGTCCAAATTTGGTATCGTAGAGAGATCTATAGTCAAAGCATATCTCAATCATCAATTCCAAGTTATCGTCAAGCATCATGACAAAACATTGTTCATCTATATCAATCAACCAAATCATGCCAAACTCTTGTAGCACAAACATAGTGACATATCTATATGTATGTCCTGATCACCTGCAAACACAAGTTCAATCTGTTGTTCATGTTATGGCAAACATTCAAGCTTTTACTGCTTCCAAATCTTGCTATCTGCAACACATCTATGGAACTAACATCTTCCAGGTGATCATCTGATATCATGCACAATACTTCATTTTTATGTGATCATCAATTTAACCCAACAACTTCAAAAATCATATTACAGTAGCAGAATATGTTAGGGACATCTTGATTTAGAGTTCATACAGTTTCAAAAAGCTTCAGATGATGGTCAATTGTAGTCAAACCCCTGGACACTCCCTTCAGGTTAGCATGGGAGCGTCTTTAGCTGCCTAGACATTACCTGGGCCTTAGCATGCGTGCGTCGAGGGACGAGATCTCCCAGATTTGTGACTACGTCCAAAACAGAAACCCTAATTTTTGTACAAGCTTCGGATCTAAGACTTTGTTGCATATCAATAATGTCAGATGCACATAAATCATATTTCAATAATACATAATGCAAATAGTAGTTTGAGAAGATATTCTCTCTCTGACTGGGGATCTACTTCATTCATCTTCATTGATGTCATCAGCCTGTCTCTACTAGAGTCATGCAACAGCAGATCTGTTAGATCATATATCTATCATTGTTATTAGCGTCATGACATCAATCAAAGGTTAGACTCAAGGCAGCAGATAGATGCAACATCATATCTTGGAGGTTATGAACACAATAACACTTTCTATCAAGATACTCCATCAAGTTAGGACATTCAGATTTACCATATGTTATCAAGACATGACCATAGGTAGTAAGAGATCTAGAATATTAATCTCATAGTTATACCTCTAACATCATGCTTATCATGATCAATAGGATCAGGTAAGGCCATTCAATAAAACTTTATCAAAACAAAGAGAGTGTCAATCTCTCTTTTTGTATGCTTTCATCATGCTTATCACAAGCATTATCTGCAGACTCATGTATAGGAGTCAATGAGCTATCCTTCTATATGAAATTCATCATGACAAGTATCAAGAGTATCATTTACTAGAGTCAAGGTGCTAGCCTTCTTTATAGGATCAAGATGTCCAACAGATAGATGTTAGCCAATCATCAAGTGTATCAAAGTATCAATAGTAGATAGCCTCATAGAATTCAAGAAGATCAAAATGTTCAACACCAGGTGCATCATTTTATCATAGGAAACATAGATCCAAGTCACTTTCATATGCATGTATGAGTCATCAAAGATAGAGACATTCTCATCATATCTTAGGGCTTACTGATCCATCCAATTTTATAGCTGAAATACAACATACCATGCATACCTTGTGGTATTCAAATACCTATGCACCTTTTCATTAGACATAGACTGCTTGAAGCAGTTTGTCATCTTTTCATATAGTGCCTTTTAACCTTTTCCAGCTCTAGTCATCCTTCCTGCATTTCAAATGATCCTCGAGAAGGATCTATTCATCATATCTCATCAAGGAGGTTAGAAACATCCATATACTCAAATACATATGCAGGAAGTATAAGCACTAAACATAATCAACAGATCCATAGGTCTAAACAAAAGTAAGAGGCATCATGAGTCAAAAAATAGTTATCTACAATGAGAGGTGATCCTCTCCCTATTAAACCAATCTTCAAGAGCCATCAATGTCCATGGTCCATACACCAATGTTGCCTTCAGTTATCCAACCAAGCCTGCTAGAGATTATCCCATCTAGGGCTTCATCGAATCTTTGTCAAGTGCTTGAGTATCTTCACATTGACCAACTAGGTTCCATATCTCATATTGTTTCCATAAACCAGGGTTTTCTATCCAACCCTAACCTCATAGAATCCATTAAACCCTAATAATCAAGTTGCCTAGGGTTTTCTTCAAACCCTAGAATTCTTTTAGGTCTCCACCATCCTCTTCTAGCATCCATCTAAGGTTTCATCATCGGGGTGATCTCCATCGCTTTTCTTCAACCCAGCTCTTAAACCATGTTAATTTTTCATAGGTCTACATTGTTCTTTGCTTTGATAATTGCATTTCTTCATTAATACATTAAGTTCACCCCATATCATCATTACATTATTCAAATCTACACCATAATTCATCGGCATATGCAATTATATAGAAAGAACAACAACATCATCATCAATGCAACGGAACATAAAGGAACAATAGAAGAAAAGCATGCACACACATAGAGACACCAGGATTGGTCCAAGACCAGGGCAAAACCCACTATGGGGAAAACTCTTGCAAATCTTCTTCTTCTTAGATCGTCATCAAATGATTCGGCAAAAAAGACTACAATGATCCATAAGTTTATCTATGCAACAAAACAAATATGATATTCATGAAACAGATCTAATCATGCTTATAATCACAACCCTGCTTCTGAGAACTATAGTGTCTTGTCTCTGACTGAAGTCAACTGCTGGATACTACTGTCACTGAATTGAACATTACTGCATACTAATAACTCATCTTTAGGTACTGGACGCAGGGAGGAGTTGTGCTAGCATCTATAGCAATCTTGGACGCTCTCTGTGAACTGTATGACAGCGTCTACGGTAGCCCTGACGCTCTCTAGACCATTATGTGGGTGCGTCCAGGGACCAACTCGCCCAAATCTACTCCAAACCCTCAGACGCTCTCTTCCAGTTACTGTGTGAACGTCTGGGACTGCCTAAACGCTCTCTGGACCACTCTATGCGAGCGTCCGAGGACCGACACCTCCAGATTTGCCTCTGAAACCCTGGATGCTCCCATAGGCTTTTGTGCCAATGTCTAGGGCTCTCTGGACGTTGTCATGACTACTGTGTGCCAGCGTCGAGGAATCAAAAACCCTAGATCAATGCAAGCTTCACCCCTGAGATTTCAGACCCTTGCACGAACTTTCCTCCGATAGACCTATGCGAACCAAGACAATAAGAGAAGAGAAGATAACTTGATCAATCATATCCAAGCTTGAGGTCTCTTCTATTTATAGGATTTCATGAGGTCCACTTGGGGTTGAGGTCGACCTGTCCAATTTAACATGTGCTTAGGGCCGACCTAACCCAATATACATGGGTGAATAAATAAATTCAAAAACCAACTTTCGCTTGTCCAAATAAGGTGATCTTTAGGTTGCTTTTGGTCCTATCGAAAAGAGGAATCTAATGCAATCATCATCTCGGTCATTTGAGTTGTCCAAGGTGGAATTTGACCGCAGTTGCAAAAATTAACAGGGTTTCCCTGGATCTTGAGATGTTGCATTGTTCACTGTTGTCTTTTGTTATCGGAAGCTACACTGCGTTTGGTCCACATAATTCTTGGCACCTATTGTTGTCTTTGGATCTTGCCAACCACAGTGGTTTCTCTTCACCTCCTGTGAACTGACAATCCCTTTTAGAAAGGGGCACGCCCACTGAAGGTGCTCAAGCTTTTGGTGGGTTCTACACCTAAACGCAGTGTTTTCATAGTCCAAAGGTTGGGAACACTCCTTTCCTCCCCACTTGAGGACAATTTTGTCTAGAAAACCTTCACTGAGGTCCACTTCCACATATATGCGAACAAAGCTTACGAAGCCCTTTGACAATCTTTCACTGTCTACCTTAATAAAGCGGCATATGGAGTCCTTGATGTCCTCTAAGATCTCTGGCTAGATCTATTGAAGGGGTAAGTTTGGGAGCAAGTACAAGAAAGGACTTCATGGTAAGCGGATTAAACTCTGGAAACCATGGATAGATTGAAAGACCCGCTCCGTCCCAAAACTAGGGACCCGCTCCACCCCAAAACTAGGGACCCTAGTCTAAAACACTCTTTCATTCTTCAAGATCTTTAAAGAAAGCTATAATGATATATCAATTTTAATATATTTATAAATTATAATATATTTAATTTATAAAATATTATATATTTATATTATATTTAATTTATAATTTAAGTTATAAATGTTAATAATTTGAATTATAATATATAATTAAAATTAAAGTTATTTAATATTTTTATTATATATATATATATATATAACTTGTCAAATGCTCTCACATTTTACAAGGAAAGGAACAAAAAAGAAAACCGAAGGATTGTTGATGGATGAAGGTCCATGGGAAATCTTGGAACTTTGTGATGGTACCACCAGCTATGCCTTCTACCACAAGCCATACAGGGATCTACTTATAGGGGCATCCATCGCATAATCTCTTGAATCAAAACATTTTTGGTTTATTAACAACTTTCTTGTACTTTACTGTTTATATAGTCACCTTTTTCTTGCTCTCTCTCTAGCTGCTTGTGGCAGTCTCAAGTTTTTTGTAACTCTGGTCAAAGCATTTAAGGCTAACACATGCATGTTTTTTGTAGATCAAGCTTGGTCTAAATAAATGCCCAAAATAGTCTCTCCCTTTTTGAATGCACAATCAACATGCATCTACAGAATGTAATTACATCATTTTCAAAAATGAATGCAATTACATTTTTTTCCTTTGGAAAAAAATATATATATAAAACTAGTCATCTAATATTTTATTGTCGATTTTTTTTTCGAATTTCAAGGTTGTCAAATTCAAACACGATCTCGAACTGGGTGACTTCACTGATAAGATTGGTTCATCGTCCATTGTTCATTTTTAGTTTTAACTTTTGAGTCTTGACTCTAGATATTGATGACCTTAGACCAAGTCTCTGACTCATCACTTTTTACTATCTTTGCATTTTGTAGTTTCAATTTACTATTACAGTCTTCAAACTTTAATATCTACTATTTTTCTTAGTACTAATTAGATTCTAGAATAATGAAGGAGGAATTTAAATCAATGTATACAATATTTTACTATTTCTATTTCATTGAATTAGTTATGATGTATAAATCAATGTATTTTATTATTGATTTTGAATTTGAATCAAGACAAACATATACATGCATACATATAACACACACACCGACAACCCCACATCCCCTTGAATTTCCCTAAAATTTGGGGGTGCTCCCACACATCCCCCTGTGCATCTCCCCGTTCTCATGTCCCCCCATCGAGGAAATTTGGTGGAACATTGTTATAAATTACAATTTATTATTTTTATAATTATCAATTTATAATTTATGACCCTCATACAAGTTGGAGACCCAACACCTTAATGACATGGTCTACGTCTACTACAATCTCTGATTTTAATTTTCGGTGAGGCAAATTCAGAAAACACCTAACATGGAGGACATATTATTGGATGGGATTGGCACCACTGCTGCATGGAGGGTTGAGGCCAAGAGGTTTGTCACGGAATCAACCCTTGATTTGTTAGAGGAGGCCCTTGAGGAGGTAGCGGTCAAAGGGGAGAGTGAGGTAGAGGAGGAGAAGGTGGTGGTGGAGCAACAACAGCAAGAGGTGACACCACCTAGCATGGTCACCAGAAGAGGACATAGTCAACCTCTTGTTTATTCTTCTAGAGAACATTAGAATCCAATTCCAGACCCAAGGCTTTCTTCCTCTAGAGGAAAAGCCTTACCTTTTCCCATAAAAGGGGCGGAGGAAATCATTAGTTAGTAATTTATGTATTTGTAGTCATTGTAGATTACGCATGATCATGAGAATACAAAAATCGAGATTAAATCACAATAAAATCGCCAAATCCCGAATTTTTCAACCAAACAATTTTATCAACCGATTTTTTGGCGAGTTTTTTGAAATTGAAAAAAAAACGAGATTAAATTTTAAAAAATCGTGATTAAATTGGGATTAAATCATAAAAATCAAGGATTGAATCATAAAAAATTGAGTTTTTCGAAATTGAAAAAAAAAATGAATATTTTTGTACTTTTTTAACTTTGGCCCATTTTTTCGATTTTCCCGACTTTTACGACTTTTTCATTTTCCGGACCCTTGCCTATGTATTCCCGAGTTCGACTTTTGCAGCATTGGATGAGATACATTTATTAAATTTTTGTTGATACTTTGAGGTTGAGTCGAGACTCAAGATTTAGGACATGATTCACCGTTGGTGTGATATGTAGCACTAGACATCTTATATATCAGTTTTTTTTTCATATGTATGTGGCAATGCATTTATTTGATGTTGTGAATGCTTTAAAGTTTAGATGATAACAAAATTGAAAAAGATGAATATTTTAAAATTTTGTTGATGTTTTCCAATTTTTACAATTTTTTCAATTTCCAGACCCTCACCAATTTTATCCCAATGGGAATTTTTTCAACATTGGTATGTACAACTAAGATTTTATCCAAGTCATCGATTTCACTCTAATCTTGGGTTTCTTTCTTAGCTTTTGAGTTGTCTATACTATATAGGTATCTAGCAATGTAGGGGATTGTAAGAATCTACATAATCTAGATTTTTTATGAGTAAATGCTCATGTATTTCACATGTTTCGAGGATATTATATGGTGAATGTAAGGACAATGGGCATAGATTCATCACTTCATCACTCATAGATGACACCATTGTTAGAGAATATAGCATTTCAAGGAAATTTACTGTTATTCATCTAAAATTCAAGTCATTTGACTACCAACCTATTTCTCCTCACAAGAACAGAACTTACATTTTCAGCATCCCATACTTTGACACTCTTATCAAAGGATGATGTTGCCAAACGAGTAGAATTGGGACTAAACCTGACATCTGTAATCAGATGAGAATGTTCATCAAGAGTGCTTTTCAGTTTTAAAGTGTCCATATTCCAGAGAACAGCCTGTAAAGTCAAAAAACACAGATTATTTGCATTGATCATTGTAAACAAACTACAGATTATGCAAGAAATTTTGCTAAAAAACAGCTCAAGTTTCATCAGACCAATCATCGCGAGAAACTGAATGATCACTCACCTTTTTATCATGGCCAGCACTTGCTAACAACTTTCCATCTGAAGAAAAATGGCAGCAAACTACCTTACTAGTACTTGCACAAAGGCAGGTAAATTCATTGAAAGAAAAACCTGGAAGTAATACAGCAAAAGTATAATAATTGAATAGCCCTGCACTCAAATCTGGAGTGTTTCAACAAACTGAATCTGATTTAGCATTTTTTCTACAAAAGGAAGGCCTCCCCAAAACTCACTTAGAGAAAAAAATCGAAAATAAAAGCATATAGAGTTACTGGAAAAATTCACAAAAAGTAAATTTAAATCTAACTAATATTGAATTAAATTAAATTGGAATTTGCCATCGCTGTATAACATGTCATATCTCCATCCATAGCTCCATGTCTTGCAACACATTCACACAGAATCTATCACACTTCAAGTGTAAATTACCATTTGAGACATCCATGTTGTGCTCAGTAGGACTACGCTATATTGTTCCAAAGAGTAACTGGAAAAATTCATGTAACCTAAATTTAAATCTAACTAATATTGAAATAAATTAACTCTGAATTTTCCATCGCTATATAATATGTCATATCTTCATCCATAGCTCCATGTCTTGCAACACATCCACACAGAATTTATCACACTTCAAGTGTAAATTACCATTTGAGACATCCATGTTGTGCTCAGTAGGACTACGCTTTATTGTCCCAAAGAGACCATCCCTTATATCTCCATCATCTTGTGACAAAAATGACTCGACATTATCATCCAAGGAACCAACTTCACCAAAATGTTCAATATCTGCCTGCAAAGAAATGTTAAAAGGAAATGCAGTATTAGCCATGTCCACCTCATTTTAACATACCAAAAGTCAGTACAAACCCAAATAACTAGAGAGACCAATAGATTGTAGATACACTTTCATAAAAAAATAGTTTGTAGATAATAGATGTACCAGCTGATTTGAAGGGGATGCAAGTCCTGTTCCATCTGATCCATACATCATTAAATTCTTCGACATGCTACTACTATGATGTAAAGTGCCAGCAATGGACATGACATCGCCTGGCGTGTGAGTTGATGGGGTTGATGGTGCAGAATTTAGGGAAGGAGCAGGAGTATTGCCAGTTCCAGTGCTGTTCGCGGGACCTGAAGAAGATGGCTGCTTCCTTTTCCTCCCACTCTGAACCTTGGGCACATTCTTTTGTTTGTCAATATATCAAAATTAATCATGAAACGAGAAGACCAAAGAAACCAAACATCTAGATAAAATCAGGAATTTCTTGCCTACCCTCACACATTTTCCCACAAAAACAGAGTAGAAGATGATTGGCCATCTTGGATTCCAGATGAGAATAATTAAATATCAACTTCCTTCAGAGCTGTCAAAAATTACCTGATCACCCGTCTGAAACGACATTGCATTATTTGAATCTGATGGAACACAAACAACTCCGGTCATCCTATCCTGTTGTTGGTTTTGACTACCAGTCTGCTGTAGTTGCTGCTGCTGCTGCTCTTGCTGTTGTTGTTGTTGTTGTTGCTGCTGCTGCTGCTGATGTGCTAATGGCTGCTGTTGTATCTGGGACATCTTCAACTAATACAAGAAAGAGTTAGACTACACTAAATATTTTAACCAGGACATCTGAAAGCCAATTCTTCCAGCCCTATTAGTAAACAGCAATAGCCATGTTTGAAGTAAGATCACAATTCCCAAGCACCTATGATGATGGAAACATACTCCAATATTGCAAAACAAGGAATCCATTTATCTCTTGATTGTACAACTCAGGTGAAATAAACTAAGCCTAATTCTCCACTTGAATAAGTGTTCATTTTTGTAGCTGTCTCCATAATTCAGTTGTAACAAATGAACTCTTTATTCAGAGCTTAGGTATTTTTTTACTCAATCAAATCATTCAGTCACATAGCTTTATCATGACACCTTTTTAATATAAAATAGTCCTCCTGTTTTGCACTATTTTCCCATAATCTTTTAGCCTAGTTAACCTGCAGAGATAATATTCTAATTGAAAAAGGGCTAACCTTCATAAGAATATCTGCTTGTTCTTGTGATGGGGCCCTTGCCATTGGAGAAGCTGCCTGCATTGGAGAACCTGCATGCTGAGAATTATCACTTCCTGCTGGATGGCCCTCTTTGCCAGCCATTCCACCTCTTAACAAAGGCCTGAACCTTCGAGGATCAATTTCCCCATGAACAGGAGAGCCAGATGAGGATAAGTTCCCTTGTGTTTGTTGTTGAGTCTGCATTAAGAATTGTTGCTGCTGCTGTGGAGATAGAAGCTGAAATTGATGAAGTTGTTGAGGTGACTGCATGAAAGATTTTTGGCCTTGCTGTACTAAACTTGGTCGAAGCTGATCTACCTGTAGAGAACCATGTGATATTTAGAAAAACTTCCTTGATCAATACCCTCAGTCAGCACCCCTTCTTAAGTGATGAGGAAGCTTAGCCAGGTTTTTCTAATATTTTCTGATATATTGCTTCAGGATTCAATGTTTTAACTTTTAATTCCCTTCTAAATACTGATACTGGCAAACTAATAGCGCTGAAAACCACTTCGTATGGTTGCTTGTTTGAATGTCAGTTAGCTTTATGATGTTCATGACTATAGGCAGATCTCTAAGGCCTGTTCTGATAAGATCCTGCAGGTCAAGACTCAACCAGACCTTTGGTGACCTCTCAGAATGTCTCTGACTATTTTTGTATACATACTAGAATGCCATACTCTTGCCCCAAAAAAAACAAAAAAAAATCAAATGTAATCAAGAAAGATTAGAAAGTGATATGCCACCACTGCTCCAGTGTCTATACTGTTCTGTCCATTCCAACTTCAATCTGTAACTTCCATATGTATGCTTCTCATCCCAGTATTGTGACACACTTTGAGGATTAGTAATAACTGAATGTCATTGGCAAGGGCAGAAAGTTAATATACTCACAGCTAATGGCCAACCTTTAAGCGGCAACGCACCAACCCCTTGGTTCATCCCTGCCAGAAAAAAGCAAAGAAAGTATCATATTTGGATAGCAAAATCCTACGAAAAAAAGTTATGAGAAAATTGTATCTGTCTGGAAAATTATGCATTAAATTCAAAGTACTTTACACAATGATACTTTATGCAGACAAATGAGATCATTTCAAGGAAAGACTGTTAAATATTTGGAAATTTCATGGAGTTTATAAGTTTGAAAAAGTCCTTCATTCAATGGAAAAATACTTGGGCCTAACTACCACGTTTCCCAGTATATGAATACGAATGTTCAGATTTGTTGTCTGTTTTGAAAAGTTCATTGTGTTCTTGAGAATCCTCTTGATTGGGATAAGATTCAAGCATATAATGGAACCATGAAAAGAAGCAAGCAAACTGAATGAAAGGGACTAATACCACCACAAAATATAAGCAGAACACAAACACTATAATGAGATATTCCACAATAGAAATCATCTATCGCATGCCCAAAACTATACCACACGAACCTATTTATAGGCTTTCATCGTTCCCTTTTCCATTAAATGAACTTACCTACTCCTCTGCCTATCTAATTTGTTTTTGCAAATTATCAAATATGAAGGATCTTATACAGGAAAATAACACAATAAGACAATTGGAGAGAAGAATAAATGCCACAATGCATTAATGCTGCAGCTATTACATCTACATGAGCCCAAGGTAGGCCACCGTACATACAAGTACCATCCTCTCAGATCTATCATCTTTTACTACATTTATAGCACCCCGAGTTGGTTATGCTTGTATAACCACCTAATCACTAACCTTAACATCTACATGTTTCCCGGGATGGCGTATGACAGGACGTGCTGGTTAGGACTCAGGAGGGCACATGGAAGCTGTCCCACTAAGAACATACAGGCGAGGACATGCCATGATGCTTTATGCAGACAAATGAGATCATTTCAAGGAAAGACTGTTAAATATTTGGAAATTTCATGGAGTTTATAAGTTTGAAAAAGTCCTTCATTCAATGGAAAAATACTTGGGCCTAACTACCACATTTCCCATTATATGAATACGAATGTTCAGATTTGTTGTCTGTTTTGAAAAGTTCATCGTGTTCTTAAGAATCCTCTTGATTGGGATAAGATTCAAGCATATAATGGAACCATGAAAAGAAGCAAGCAAACTGAATGAAAGGGACTAATACCACCACAAAATATAAGCAGAACACAAACACCATAATGAGATATTCCACAATAGAAAACATCTATCGCATGCCCAAAACTATACCACACGAACCTATTTATAGGCTTTCATCGTTCCCTTTTCCATTAAATGAACTTACCTACTCCTCTGCCTATCTAATTTGTTTTTGCAAATTATCAAACATGAAGGATCTTATACAGGAAAATAACACAATAAGACAATTGGAGAGAAGAATAAATGCCACAATGCATTAATGCTGCAGCTATTACATCTACATGAGCCCAAGGTAGGCCACCGTACATACAAGTACCATCCTCTCAGATCTATCATCTTTTACTACATTTATAGCACCCCGAGTTGGTTATGCTGGTATAACCACCTAATCACTAACCTTAACATCTAAATGTTTCCCGGGATGGCGTATGACAGGACGTGCTGGTTAGGACTCAGGAGGGCACATGGAAGCTGTCCCACTAAGAACATACAGGCGAGGACATGCCATGATGCCCCCCAAAGAATGCAAAGAGGGATTGAATGTAGGGCACGACTCATCATGGGCTTTAATGGCTCTATGCCGCCATGTCTATAATTATGGTGAAATGACATGTGAAATGATATTGAAGATTGTGGTTTTAATGATGAATGGCCTTCAATCTTTGCAGAGGTCTGTGAGCACCGCCCTTGCCAAACTCTCTAGGTTGGGCAATGATGAACCTCATCTACCATTAAACAACACCAGCTCCTGCCATGCATCTAGGATCTTACTAACTCAGCTTCGCTTGTGAAAATGAAGAGGTTACACTCATTTGTCATTACAGTCCTTTAAATTCCATTTTTTCTCCAGAGAGAAGTAGTCGAGCTCTTAGAGTGCCTTACACAACTTCTTTGCAACTCATAAGCTTTTTCCTAATGTTTCCACCCTCACCTCCACGCAAGCTAGTTATCTATCATTTTGTTCATGACCTTGGCACTAATTACAGGCCCTCTTTCATACCAGTATTGCTTCTTTGTTGCTTCTACTAACCTCCTTTGGTTTCTATTTCTGGTATGGCTCACTCCAGGTGGTTCAAGCATTTTTTGGGTCATTTATAGGGTTCAGCGCTCTTTGGTATCAAGGTCCCAACAATTCCTCACCTGAGAGCACATTGTTGTCGAGGGTAGATTATTATGAGAATATAGAAGGATTCCAAGCTCGTCAATGAGAGGAATTCTCAGCACGCCACCATCATGAGCAAACTCTACAATGCATACGAGAGGGACTCAACAAAGCGAAACGTAATATCACAAGCAAGCAAGGATGCTCAACAAACACAAACATCATGGTAGACTTGGCATCCTAGATAACTAACACGGGTCATACCAGAGGTAAGCATTACTAGTACATGTATACAGTTGATTTATACTGGCACATTAAGACTTTGTTGGCATGAGTGTTGTTTGAAAAGAATGAGGCCAAGGAGGAAATTTTGGTAATGCTGGATGAGATCCAACTTCATATGAAGACCCTAGATCGTCGTTTGCAAAAAATAGAAGATCATATGTGCCTCCCACAAAACCTAGGAAGCTCCCATCAACATGGCAAGAAACCAATCGTGGTGAAACCTTGGGACTCATGGTTTTCAAGTTATTGTGGAGAGGTGGTTAGAAAGCATCTAATTATGGACTTGAAACTCTTTAGTTTTGGACTCCCATTTTGATTACCACAATCAAAAGTAAAAAGTTTAAGGTTGTGCCACTGATCTAGTTTCTCGAGCGGCAAACCAAGGCAAACCAAGACCATGAAGCTTGTAATTTTCTGATTGAGATATCACATTGGTCACATATCTTTTAACCAATAATGCTGATGTCTACTTGCACAATGTCGGCAAAATATAAAAGATATGCTTAATACTAAGCTAGAGCTCATTGTTTGTTTCTTCAATATCCCTCAAACGAAAGCTCCAAACGCTCTTAACCACAACTCAACTTTAATATTTCTTGTCTCAAAGAAGCCTTTGTTGTCTTTGTCCTTGTTAATACTAGAGATCGAAACTTCAACTCTCTCTCTCTATATATATATATGTGTGTGTGTGTGTGTGTGGGGCAGAGATCAAAACTCAAAATATAACACCTTCATCCCCTCTTCTAATAAGGGTTTTACTAACAACAAAAAAACCTAATCTGATAATGGGTGCCTTCTCCTATTTCTGCGCTTCTCAAAAACACCAAGGTTACACAAGGCTCTCTTACTCTTAGAGTGACACACCAAGGCTAACACTTTTCCTAAACAAGAGTCCCTCCAATTTATGGTCTGCACATTGTTTCGAAGAGCAGAGAAACAACAGCTCCCATCTACAAAGGCAATTGGGTAATCAACCACAATGTCCACCAATTTTCTAGAATAGCCACATAGGTGCATGAAGTGTCTCCAATTTTTTTCCAATAATGGAAAAAAAGCATCCAATTATGGGCTTGAAACTCTCTAGTTTTGGACTCCCATTTTGATTACCACAGTCAAAAGTAAAAAGTTTAAGGTTTTGCCACTGATCTAGTTTCTCGAGCGGCAAACCAAGGCAAACCAAGACCATGAAGCTTGTAATTTTCTGATTGAGATATCACATTGGTCACATATCTTTTAATCATTAATGTTGATGTCTACTTGCATAACGTCGGCATAATATAAAAGATATGCTTAATACTAAGCTAGAGCTCATTGTTTGTTTCTTCAATATCCCTCAAACGAAAGCTCCAAACGCTCTTAACCACAACTCAACTTTAAAATTTCTTGTCTCAAAGAAGCCTTTGTTGTCTTTGTCCTTGTTAATACTAGAGATCGAAACTTCAACTCTCTCTCTCTCTATATATGTGTGTGTGTGTGTGTGTGTGTGGGGCAGAGATCAAAACTCAAAATATAACACCTTCATCCCCTCTTCTAATAAGGGTTTTACTAACAACAAAAAAACCTAATCTGATAATGGGTGCCTTTTCCTATTTCTGCGCTTCTCAAAAACACCAAGGTTACACAAGGCTCTCTTACTCTTAGAGTGACACACCAAGGCTAACACTTTTCCTAAACAAGAGTCCCTCCAATTTATGGTCTGCACATTGTTTCGAAGAACAGAGAAACAACAACTCCCATCTACAAAGGCAATTGGGTAATCAACCACAATGTCCACCAATTTTCTAGAATAGCCACATAGGTGCATGAAGTGTCTCCAATTTTTTTCCAGTAATTGTGCTTTTGCCAATTCAATTTTCATGTTTCCTTGTCTACTTTGCTACAATAGACTTCTCAGGGTTCTTTATGCATTATAATCATACTTTTTCCAATTCAACCAAATCAACTTAAGACTATTACCAACCTAGATCCATCTTAACTTCAGATCTATCAAGCGATGAGAGGGATCAAATCTCTTGATATGCAAACATCTTTTAGAATGAATAGAGATTTATAGAGATTTGATCCCTCTCGGCCCTTGGTAGATCCAGAGTGAAGATGGATCTAGGCTGATTTAATTCCCCCTTTTAAATATGCTATATTCCACATGAATACCATGGGTCAATACCATGGGCCATTTTTATTTTTATAGGGTTATTTTTATATTGTTATTGTTATTTTTATTTTTATTTTTATTGTTGCCTTTTTATTTTAATTTGACCGAGTTAAAATGTTTATATTACATTACATTAATCTTTTTATTTAATTTAATTTATTTTTTTATTTTATTTTGAGTAATTCGACTTAGTCAAAATATTAAACATTACATTACAACATCTCTACCCTACCGAGCTGGAGAGCGAATTCCAACCTACACATGCAAAAGCATTGATATAGTGGGACACAACATTTCAAATACATAACTTCTTCAACCAAAAACCAAAATTACATCTTATGAGGAAAACATATTTTTTTTTCTTGTGATCAAAACAAATAGACAAGTAATGTTTGACTTCGCTCAGAAAAGCTAATGTACACCTCGGCATTTCCAACTAATATCTGCATTCTTAGGTTTCATATGCTTGTAGGTTCCTAAAGAAATTATTTCTATCGGATATCTTTAGTGTTAAACACCTTTGTTTATCTAATTTCAAAGAAATTAGTAAATACCTTGTAAATGTCTTCCATGATCTCTATCAACACTAGCATAGAGAGTCTACCAATCAAGTCCATAGATTATTGTTGCAAAACAACTTTAGGCTTACTGAATGTTCTCAACCTCATAGAACATGCATATTTTGCAGCACATCATAGTTGTTGTTATAAATATTTTCTTTGCATACAAGTGTCAAAAATAATCACAGTGATTCCTTTCTCAACACTTGTAATATGTTTACTCTAGTGCATTCATCAAAATCTCCAGTGGCACTCATAAAATAGATTTATAACCTACTAGTCGATTGCATATACTACTTGATAGTAAAGATTCGAGGGTGTAAAATGTACATACAATCACACACTATGCACAATATCTTAACTGGAGAAAACTTTTGTAGGGAATATAAACTTCAAATCCATTATTACGATTCAACTAACTAATACATCTAATCTATGTTTCAAAAAAGGGGGTTACCACCCCTTGTGTTACATTTCAGACTATAGCACTAGTCTTTAGAAGTATGTCCTCTATTGTGCAATTTGTCACTCTATACTAATTTTCCTCAAGTTCATCAATCTTCTAAGTGTGATCCACTATATTGTCTCCTTATGATCATGTCAAACTCTTCTCAGAACTTTGAAATCTATCTGCAAATATGTTCAAAACTATATGCCAATTGTTTGAACCTCATCCTCATCATGTTCCTTCCTTCTTATGCTTCAACTATCCTTCACAAAGAAGTCAATGGAATAGTGGTTCTATTGACTAATGCTTTCTTGCCAATTGCCCAATTAATCACTCAGCGATTGTCCGCTTCATCATCTTTTGACACGTCCAATTCATCATTAACATCCTCTTGCACTATGGTCATGTCATTCTCGACCACTTGTACCCTTTCATCAAACTTGTTTGAAAAGCAACAAATGACTCAATGGTGAACAAGTAGATGTTCAACTCAGGTGAACAAATGCTTGTCAATACTTGATAGGGTGCCCATCGACTTATATTCCATCAAACTTGATTCATCGACTTTAGTCCATCAACATCAATGCATCAATATTCATGTGACATCAACTTTCAGTGATAATCATGTGATATTTCTAATTTTATTTAATTTTTCCAACTCTCCAAATTTTTTATTTCAGCAAAGTTTAACTTGATCCTTTATGAATCAGGGCTCCCATTTTTAAAGGTCATTGGTCCCTCAAAATCTTTAGACTTAGCAAGAGATTTGGAAACCTCTCCTACTCTTGTTCCTTTACAAAACACTTGGATTTTCCTAGTAATTATTCCTTTAACCCAATATGCAATACTTATTTTGATCATCTTCGAGTCTAATAAAC
Source organism: Pinus taeda (assembly GCA_000404065.3). Taxonomy (NCBI): domain Eukaryota; kingdom Viridiplantae; phylum Streptophyta; class Pinopsida; order Pinales; family Pinaceae; genus Pinus; species Pinus taeda. The sequence goes on from APFE031009168.1 coordinate 55,903, forward strand.
ATTCTTCTATACAACAAAGTTCTATGGAAATTTGACATGTTGGTCTAGTACCAACTCGATTATCGCCAGAAACAATGGTTCTATCAAATCCACATCAAGCAATGACATCTTGAAGAGTTTTAACTTTTTTGCATTGATAACAAAGTAGATACTCATGTAAACAAGTAGATCAAGCTTGAAAGCATTGTCTTCCATATGTTGACAATCTTGAAAGACCCATGTTGGATTGGCATAATTTTTTGACCTTCACACCTCAATCTTTCCTTGTTGAGGTCCAACCAAATCAAGTCATCAATTTTGAATTGATGAGTTGTCTATATTGATCGTGCTGCTCTTTGTAACATTGTTAAGCTTTGTACAATTGTTCTTGAACTTGTTTATGGACTTGCTAAATCCTAGTTATAAACCCTCTATCACTCATTGTTTTCTTTGGTAAATGGACTTTCAATGACTACATATGATGATAAATCAAAGGATGCCTAAGGAAGGAACCCTAGGCATACCATAAATAATAACTAATTTACTAAGCTATGAATGACTCAATTAAAGCATGCCAAATGTATGATTCTTCTCCCACATGCTCAAGTGTCTCCAATTGCACCCCCACAACAAATGTATTAGAGTCTAATTTAAAACTATTGTATATACATCCATCTAATAATAAAATGCAATGCTTCTTCTTAGCTCAGTGCCCAGCCCCACAATGATGTCTAAAAGTAGCTCAAAATCTTGAATCCCCAATAAATATAATAGAAGTTAGTAACGCAAAAACACATCCAAACATGTCAAGAAAACATGATTGGCGCTGCTTGGACTAACATGGTCTTCCTACATGGGACCAAAACCAACAACTTGCCAATTTAGTTGACTACCACCAGCAAGTAGTCATGTCCATGTCCAACTTTGAGCAATTCTCCCAAAGAGTCCATAAACATACTTTCTCATGGTCGACTTGGAGGTGCAACATCTTGCCTAGCACCGTACAAATTATGCCACTTCAACATGCATTAGGGGAAACTTAAAGTTTAAAACGAACCTTCGTATACGTTTACTCAAATTTCAAGTGTAGGGACTCATTGGATGCAAATTTAAATTCCACATTCAACGAGTACCCACAATGCATATTTATGATAAACCCACATTGAGATAAACCTAAAGTAGATAAAGAATCACATTCTTTCATGTATTTCCAATATGAGAGGATAAAGAAATTCATTATTTTTATGTATTTCCAGGTTATCTCAATGTGTATTTATCAAAAGTATGCAGGGTGGGTACTCATTGGATGTGGAACTTAAATTTGTATCAAACAAGTGCCTACACTTTAAATTTGAGTAAGCCTATAAAGAGATAAATCAAAAATACAATTAAAAAAATAGTATTCTTCCTTTCCCTCCAAAAACATTTACCTTTATAGTTGACAAAATCATCTTGAATCCTACTGGTTATTTAAGAGTTTATTTTGATAGTGTATCTTTTGTTTTGAGGCCCATTTTTTACCTCAAAATTCTCCTAATACATCCTTGACCAATACACATATTGATGTAAGTTCAAAAACAACAAAAAATTATTACAAAATGTCATACTACCTTTAAAATATGGGCTCTTCACATCAACTATATTCTTGCCTCCCTTGTCGAAATACACAAATTGTCATGCCAATAAAGGATATTATCCTTCAAGTGATACTCAAGGTTTAAATGGCCTTGCTTCAACGATCCATATACTATCTTGTAATGGTATTGCTCCTCTAATCCTTCAAGAGGAAACAATTGCAACAAATGGATCATTGCTAACAATGTGACTTTGGGAGTTCTCGACTCTCAGCATGTCAAATAACATATATGTCATTCCTTTTCTTATACTTGATAATCAACTTAAATTGTTGTAGGTGCAACATCCATTTGAGGTGTCAAGAATGCTACAACTACAACCAGAAGTGAAAAAATTGAAAAGATTTATGATCAATATGCACAATTGTCTCCTTACCCAAATGTAATGTCTCCAATGCTTCTTTGTTTCATGCAAATCATACAACTCTTTGCCATAAGTCAGACGATTCAAGACTACTCCAAAAAAAAGGTATGCAATTAGTTTGACTTATTGCATGAAAATTGCTTCAAGTACATATTCTCCTATCTTGACTTTCTTTGTTCAAGTCAAGCAAAACTAACACGAAAGATGAACATATCTTCAACAGCAAGGCATTAAATGCTTTCTCTTGTGCCTCAGTCCACTAGGACTTTGCTCTTTCTTTAGTCAAGGCATGTAATGATAGTACAATAGAGAAGAAGTGCTCAAAGGGTCTCCTCAATATCAGGTGGTGCTTGCAAAACAACACACTTCTATCAAATTGGTTAGTCTTGGCAAAGTCACAATACTCTGTATTTTGGTTGGATCAATCCTCAACACATTTCCTTCAACTATGAAACCCAAATACACTACAAATCGTTTTATAATATCACACTTCTTCATATTCAATTTTAGTTGTTTGCCTCGATGTTTCCAACACTTGTTCCAAATGGTGAAGTTATTCATCACCTATCTTGTTGAGCACTAGGATGTCATCCAAGTAGACAATAAAAAAGAAATCAAGTTGATTGCCTCCATTGTGTACCTCATTCAATGTCCCTATAAGATTATCCACCATAATCATCATCTATGAGTTTGCACCAGCATAGATCCATCTTAACCTCAAATCTAAGTACCGAGAGGGATCAAATCTCTCAAGATGCAAACTTATTTTTGAGTGCAAAACTTGAGGAAAGATTTACACCTCATGATCTAGGGTTAGGATGGATCTATGCTAGTTCTTTATAATGTTATTTATATTATATATAAATTTCACATCACTATATATAAAAATATTCTTAGTCAATTGGGGTTATCACAAGTGGTTGAGCAGAATGATTATTATCCTATCCATCCAAGTTCAAATCCCTACAAGTGACATGTTGAACTTTGATGCCTTGAAGAATATTGTTGTAATGGCTTCGAGCTTGAGAAGAACACTCTTAAGTGAGTATAACTGTGGGCCGATTTCTTTTGAAGCAAGTGTATGAGTGAAAAGACCCCCAAAATCATCGTTTATTGTGCCCATAGGCACTATATAGTCCAATACAGGAGAGATGTTGTCCCATAACATTACATTAAAAGAAATAAAAATAATAACTACATTAAAAAATTAAAAATGTTAATAACAAAAAAAACTTTCAATATATTTTACATTCAATAACAAAAAATGTCGACCATAAACAAAACACTTCAATGTCCACAATAAATAACATAATTACATCAACTTTATATATAGAGACAAAGTAATCGATAGTAAAAAAACTATAATTTTGTCCATAAGTGCTCTCTACTTTTTAGGATGAAAGAAATGCATAATTCCTTTATTACTCGACATGGCGATTACACATGACATATAAAATAATATTGATATTACAACCCACTATAAAGGAAATGTAAAAGTCATTCCATGTTGACATGTGGTATTTAAAAAAGAAATATAAATAGCCAAAAAAAAAATCCAATGTCAACCATAAAAAAATATTTCAATTTCCATATTAAGTAACATAATTTTATATCAACTTTATATATAGAGAAATATGAAAATTGAATGTAAAAAATCTCTCACATTTTTACTTTTGCAATAATATTTCAATTTCCATATTAAGTAACATAAATTTATATGAACTTTAAATATATAGAAATAAAGAACTGAATGTAAAAAAATTCTTATATTTTTACTTTTGCACTATGAGCTAGCTATGTAATTCCTGATAAAATATTTGAACATCCCTGTTAGCCAACATTTTGGTATCAACTTCATACATACATATATATAAGAGAGAGAGTTTAAAAACAATATTTCAATGTGGACCGTAAATAAAATATTCCAATGCCCACCTTTTATAAGATAATTTTATATCAACTTGATGAGAGGAAAAATAATAAAGAGAGATATTTCTTATTAAATTGTTATGCGGTTTCTAATTCAAGCAATGAGGGAGATGTGTAATCCTTCAAACCTTAATATGGAATTAACTAGTATTTTACAATAATATTAATAACAAAAAAAATCCAATTTTGTGTGTATATATATACAGAGAGAGAGAGAGAGAGTTTCATTGATACATGCTTTCCAATTCCCAATATGAGGGAGACTATTTAAAAATATTTCAATGTCAACTATGTGTATATTATATAAAGCAATTAAAAATTTTAAAAATCTTATAGTTAAAGCATTTCATTGGAGTGTTTCTCAAAATGAAAGAGATGTGGAATTCTTTTTATCCTCGGCGAGGAGTTGACACACACACACACATATATATATGGCACTTGGTAGATCCGAGCTTAAGATGGATCTATGCTGGTAAGTACAAACCAACCCATTTGCTAAGTTTTTCAAAAATAAAACATAATTGACTCAAGTTTTTTGAAAATTTGGCAAATCCAATAAGCTTTTTTTTTAAATTGTCAAGTTTCTCTCTCTAGGTACTTATTTCAAGCAGATTCATTGATTAATTGATAAATATTGCAATACTATTCTCTTAAATATTACTTTCCAACTTTTCACCAACACAACGTTCTTTTGCAACTAGTCATCGCTGCAAAATCTCTTTGCAGCCTAATATCTCTACATCTATTCTTTTGAGGCTAGTCATCTCCAGAATGTATCCTTGCAAGGCCTAAAGATGCATAATTTATCATTGTGGGAACAATCTGTCTCTAGAATACATTGTTGTGAGTCTACATTTCCTCATTGGGAGTCTCTATAGGAAAAAATTATTACTAAAACAAAGATGATGAAAAAGAGAAGACAGTGGAGATTAGGGTACACTAAGAATATAACAATATGGCTAATTTAACCAGAGAGCAACTGGAGTTATCCAAGTATAAGGATATACTATCCTGGTCAGTCGGCAAATCATGTAGATATAACAAGACCAAGAAATGAACAAGCATAGCACTTAAAGTTTGTACTTATTATATTTCAAGATAAGTTTGTCTTATTATATTTCAAGATGCAGAAGCCATGAAATATGCCAAATATTGAATGCATTAATAAAATGATAAAATATGCCCCATCAAAAGTCACTTTACAAATGTTAACAGGATCTTGCCTGGTTGCTAAAAGTGGAGCATTGTTATTGCCCCCACCAAGGTTCAAATTTCAATTCTCCAAAGTGACATGCTCAACTCTCGTGGACCATCTCATCTATGTAAGCGGGTGGACTTATAAAGTTGGGGCCATATGCAAGTCCTGGGTGAGTTTGGCATATTAGATACCCCCACTTGCAGCCACCTGCCAAATTATACCTTGTGAGAAGCATTTGCTTACATGCCATAATGGGGAAGTTGCCACTCACATCATTGACTAGAGGCATCTACAGAAGAAAAAGAAAAGGAAAAAACACTCAACTAGTTTTATTTAAATAGACAAAATCATAAATGAGAAAGAAACCACAAAAAAAAACATCCTCTGAACAAATTACTAGGAAAATCCAAGATTTAACATGCGAAATGTCTTCCTTGTCCTGTGCATGCCCTCAAATCATAGAGGTTTGCAAAATGAAAACGCATTCATCACGTTCCAGATTATGATGTGTGGTTTTTGAAGGCAAGGATAGTTAACGAAGACAAGTAGAGCATTCCAAAAAACTCCGAAAGGCTCACAAGTATCAAATTCATCAAAAAAATCTACAAATATGGTTAAGTAGTAGAAACCTTGTTCCCAACATTCTTGGCTTTTGATAAGGAGATAACATAGAAATTCTGAGGTTTATAAAATAGGTGTTGACCAGGCAATATTACAACTAAGAGAAGATTCAACCAAAGAGAGGAGATTGTGCACCACTGAGAGGGCAATAGATAATCAATACAATGAATGTTGTGCAGAAATCCATCTTAACAAGTGCTTGACCACAAATAACCACTTACTCAAGTACTTGAGCAAGTATCAAAACTACCCTTTGGGGTCCTCGATATGTAATAACTATGATGCAGTGTCACAATGATGAGTCACACTCGCTAAAATGCAAGTTTCACTCAAATCAGACAAGAAGAGTTTTTCCGGCTCAGCCCAAATCAAACTCGGGATTGATCAAGTTTGACTCAGCCAACACGGGTTTGATTCACAATCAATCGCAAGTCAAACTCTGTTCGCTGATTTCTTCCCATGTTCTTCCCCATCCAAGTTTTAGTACTTTTAATTCTTTATATTTATGTATGTGTATTTGTTTATAATTTTGTACTTGCCAAGTTTTTCCTCATCCGAATCAAACTTTTGGCTCTTCTACCTCACTGAGTTATTCCCGATTCCATGTCTGGTCACTTTGTCATACAGGTTATTCGTGTGTCGAAAATGTAAGTTCCATCCAACATTGCTTTGCAATTAAAATAACGAAGAACCAAATTAGACAAACCTGGATTCAAAAGATTGGATTTATGTTGCACAGCTCCTGGCACTCCAAAAAGAGATGGATCTGTGATAGGGGATCTTTGGTTCAAAACTACATTAGCATCATTCTTGATCTCCTGGATCATGATCCAAAATAACAAAGTCATTTTGAACTGCTCAGAAAAATAAATACTGCACTAATGATACAAATCAACGTTACAGGGAAAAAAGAAGAGTTGCACAAGAAAAACACAAACCTGGGTATTGACACCCATCTGTTGAGATCGAGCCTGAACTTGCTGCAGCGCTGCAGTGCTCTGCAGTAACACCCTGTATTACCAAATGCTTCCATAAGAATGCGATCAGGAATCACAAGTTGAAGATAATTACAAGTAAATCGTATTGATAAAAAGACAGCAGAATGAAGTGGTAAACCAGAATATATAATCCAGTCTGAAATTATTTATAAACGTGTGGATTTAGAAAAGTGCAGCGTAAGTAAAAAATTTATACCCAGATGGATTAGATGCAGCTTTAAGCAGAGCAGTTCTGTTTGCATCAAGAAGTTGTGCAGGGGAATCCCCATCTCTTTGGTGTGGATGTTTCAGACGCTCCTCATAGATTTTGGTTGCCATGGCATTTGCTGTCGCCTGTCCTAGCATGTTTTCAGAATTTATACCATTAGATACTCCATTAATAGAACCATGATTGACATCCCTTCTTTGCTGTTGAACATGTCTCTGTTGCAGTAACTGAATTTGTTGCAACTGCAGTTGTTGGTGCTGTTGTTCCCTTGCTTTCATTTGCTGCGTCTACAAAGCATCCACCAGGGCATGAATTACAGATGATCTTCGGGTCCAATTTACAGAGAAACATTAAACATGTTTCTTAAGAATAGTGCCAAGTTAGCCATAAACAATCACCTCTATGTATGAAGCTGCAACCTCGGAATGTTTTTCATTTGTCCTCGCAATAAATATATCCCAAAAAACAGACCACCATTCGAATAGAAATCCTCCCGGAGCATCAATTGCTATATGCAATTCAGTAGGTTATCAGACTTTAGGTTTGTATTTGCATCAAATAACTTTAGACGACAATATAAATCAGTGCATCTTGTAACTTATGCTGTTCAGCCCTTCCCAAATTTAGGTTTCAAATACGTTTAACTTCAACCAGTTGGCCATAAAAGAATGCTTGGTGTACACTTGCTCAATATTGATGAACAAGGGTAGAACTATAACATTATAGTTTAAACGACTATAATGATAATAGTTTAGGTAAAAGAAAAATAAAATTAATTCCGAGAAGCGAGATGCATATTGCACAAATTTGGTAGTTTATCAGAAGAAATATTGAACACTCACTGAACTAATAAATTTTACAACAGTTAAAAACCTAACGTCCTGTCCTGACGTCAGTGCGAGCAATACCAGAATTACCTTCAAGAGGCAGGCCAGCGGCCTCAATCAAAATCAAGAAACTACCTATTGATCCAAATTTGCTACAGATCTAGGGGGGAGCGTATAACCCCGTGCAAAATTCACGAAAAAATCGGTAGAACGAGTATCTGTAGAGGGATTAAGGGTAAACGAAACCACACCTACTGGATCCGCGGAAACTTTGCCCTCTTGCATAAAGGCTTTTGCCGATGTATGCAAATTCCTTTTGAGTAAATAATCATAGATGTAAACATCGAGCCTGTATTAGAATGGAAAACAAAATCCATGGGTAAAAAATCCAGATCAGAAGCAGAACGACGCCAGACATGTATCAACTCACTGAAAGGAGCAGGTTTTAATCATTTAACTTACATCTTATCCGCTTCCCAGTTACTATGGGCCATGCCTGAAGAACTATGCGTTCTAACGCCTTCCAGATAAGATGATCTAGATGAAAAAAATTGTTTAATACAATTGTAATCTCTATAATAAAAATAGTTCGACATTGAAAAAAAAAAATAGAATTCCTAAAGAGAAGCGCAATATTACCTTCAGGCTTCAAGACAGATCGAATTGTGCTAAATACCACACCATGAATAGAAATCAAAACTCTAGCATGCGAGTCCACTACGATTTCGTGGAGATGAAGGACTGAAAGCCGCGCAGTTGTGCATCGACGATCCCGACCTGCGAAGATGCATGTCCACGAATTGTATCTAAGTAAGCAACGCATTTCGGATTCCAAAATTTATCCCTATTAAGCTACATTTCACTAAATTTGCAACCGCCCGACCCATAAATATACAAATTTATATCGTTGTGTGCCAAATTCTACTCAATTACTGTCATTTTAGGAATCGGAAAAAAAGTACATAGAAATGCAGAAAGAAGCATCGGTTTGCATCAAATTCTTGCCGAATTTGGCCAAATTGCACTAAAGTGGCTACTTATTTACACCATTTTGCCCGAAATTCGCATCTGCGAAACCGGATTTTCCCTTCTCATGCAAATATTTGATTGTTTGCAACATAATTTAGAGCGTAGACAGTTTGGCACCAAATTTAGCTATTCCGGCCAAATTTTGCATCATTTTAACCAAATTTCATTTCCTACGACAATAAAAGAAAGGCAGCATACCAAATCGAGCTCGAAGTTTCAACAAAAGAAAGTATCTGCCATCTTATACATAAAAGACTCACCTTTTGCAGCGATCAAACCTTCACCGTCTAGCCTGAATCGCAGGGGATCTCCGAGCTCCTCCCCCTTCCAATAGAACGCCTCAGCCTCGGCCCCGAACGACAGCCTCGGATATGGCTTTAAATTGCCGAGTCTCTCCAGATTTGCTGTCTCCGCTGAACTTGCCTCGGAGTAAAGCAGAGTCTCTGCAACAATATATAGTTAGTAAATAGCAGCCTCGGATTCTCCTTCACGTTTGGTTTTAGCTTCGGTTTCGAGTCTCGCGAAATGCGGATTGGTTGGCTTGGGATGAAAATTGCGAAACAACTTTATAAAATATTATAAGAAAAAACACCTTCAGAGATGGGTATGGGTGGTTTTTCAGATGAATAATTTGAAATTTTGACGGAATAAATCCAAAACCCAAATTCTAGAAGCAAACGTTTTACTCTTCTTACATGGATAAAGGTACCTTTTTGTTGAGATAATGTTTTATATTGGTGAAGCTTAATGTTAACTATTCTTGGATTACTCATCCATATATATAGCATGTACGAGGTTGTTTTTGGATGTAACTATTGCTTTATATGGACATACTTGGTACTACTTCAAATTGGTCAATCATAGGATCATTCTTTTGCATATTGGTATTGATTTTGACTCTTCTCTCCTTTTGTTTTAGTGACTTTTTTAAATTTTTTATACTCAATAATATCATTATATTTTTTAATGGGTAGTATGTGAATTTGATTTATTTTTGGATTACAAGTGTTATTTCATTTTTACTTGTTTTTGTTGAGCCGACAGGCTCTTTTGCATGATGTGTAATGTTGTCTGTTCGTCATCAAAGTTGAAATTTAGTTCATGTTGGCCAAACTAAAAATTAAATAACTATACAAAACATTTAAATAATGTGAGCTCATAAAAAAAATTGCATGTGAAGAAATTGGATCTCTCTCGGCTTCATGTTAGATAGGTATTTAAAATAGATCTATGCTGGTGTATTTTATTAATGTTTTCTTCTACTACTATTTAGTTGTTCCACTTTCTAGTTTCACATCTCAACTTATATGAGTCAATTCTTAGTTGTGTTATTACATGTTTGTGGACTTTGATCTTATTTTATATGTTGAAGTTGTCTATGTAATGTTGTTCCTTTTTTAGCATGTTTTCTCCATCTTTTCTTCGTGTAACATTCTTGTACATGACTTTCTAATATCCTTTTATATATGTAACACCTTCCCTCTTTTATATCATATCCTTCGAACCAATTATTGGTTGTTGGTGGTTCCATATTTTCTTCCTCCTTTTAACTTGTCTTCATTGTTATTCATTGAACTTATCACTATCCCTAGGTATGATTTTCTATTGTACATAATCAATTTTCTCCATGGTTCCAATTATCCACTAGTATAATCTTGTTGTGACAAGGAACAACTTGTAAATAGTCATATTATTGGCTCTATTATAATCTCATCTCAACAATACCCTATTTTTATCTCAAGGATGGTTGATTGTATCCATGGAGTTTCCCTCATTTCACTTGCCCAAATTCATTGTCCTTTATCATGTTTAAGTAGTCCTTTACAGTGAGTTTTTAAAGATGAAGAACAAAGTTTCATCTACTTATTTTTAATATCCAAACTAGTTGTGTTAACACTCTAGTCAATGAGTTTCATGGTGTCTTATTCCTTGCTCTCTCTATATACATGGTGAACATTTTTTATATTGTTCAATTAAAGCATTGATTAATTGGAACTTATCTCTAGTTTTTACAAATTTTAAAATTGATTTTCTTCCCTATCACAAAGTACACTTTCAATGAAAAAGAAATATACTCTCACCTAATGACACGCATGAATTGTATACATTTATATAGCATGAAGTACTACACAAATTAATTGTTTCTATTTTTATAAACAATGCATAGATAAATATAACTCTCCATTAAAATTGAGAACGCCTCCAAACCACAAGTCTCTATAAACCACCCATCAAAATTGAGTGTAAATCATTCTTAAAAAACAACGTACAAGTATTATTGCCACTATTTTTCTTACTTCCATTATTTCCACTCATCTTTAAAAAATCTAATTTTAGACCATACTTCTAAGTTACTTGTTTGTCTAAATGGCCTTATCCTCAAAATCTTACTAAAAGATATTGATAGTTTTATCTCAAAATAATTTAAAAGCTATAAACAAATAATGATAAATGATGTCTTCTTATAGTATCAGTTTTATACCAAATTAGTATTGTATTTCTTTTCTATAAATAATAAAATTTAAATATATTTATTTTGCAAAGAAAATTTTAGTGGCGAGAAATATTTATAGATTCATTTTAAATACAAATCTAACATGAGCTAAGAAGTATCTATAGATCCATTTTAAGTAGAGATCTGACATGCGCCGATAGGGATCAAGTTTCTTCAAGTGCAAACTTTTTTAGAGTGCAAATACATATGTTGTTTTTCAATGTCTAAATTGTATTTTTGAAGGCTAATAGAGTATATATAGAACCCATCAAAATTTTAACCATAAAAACTTAATTTTTTCTATATATATAAATATATATGAAGTTTTAGATAAATGTTCTTCAGAATAATCACATCGTTAAGATTTGGTCAACCTTTGTAATGAACTAATGTGGTTCATCCTCAAGACAAGGTGAAAAAATCACTCGATCTTTAGTAATAAATAGCATGGATGCATCATTGCCCAAAGTTAGTCGTGTGGTAATTAGCCCTGTTGAAATAATTTTGAGAAGCATAAGATTTAAACATTGATTCACACAATTTTTTACTTCTAATTACTTTACAACACATTCATTTCCTTTTAATTATAGGTGACATTGTTTTTCTATTTAGAACATAATTTTTTAAACAAAGTCTTTCAATAGAAAACACACGAGAGAATTTAATTTTTTGGCCGAGGCCTTTCAACCCAACCAATTTTGATTATCCATCAGGACCAGATTGAAGAGGTAGACCATGGCAAGGCTTAATTAGAGAGCAATGTTGAGACATAATTTCAAGTAAACAATATATTCGAACAAATGTTTAAATATAATATTAATTATTAAGTATATTAAAACAATATTATTAGTAACGGCTATATTAACACGGCTTAGTTTTTGAAAAACCTATTTAAATTATTGATATTATTTATTAATTTTATTAAAATCTTAAGGTACGGCTTATAACAGGCTAGTTTTTGAAAATAATATGTTTTAAATTAATTTTTAAATATATATTTTAAATAATGTATTAGTTTATTAATTTATTAATATTTTTATGTAACGAACTTATTAAACGGCTAGTTTTTGAATAAAAAATTAATATGTATTGATTTCATTAATTTATTAAAAATATTAATAGGTAACGGATATATTAACGACTAGTTTTTGAAAATACTATTTAAATTAATTATTAACTTCTTGAAAAATTAATATTTGAATTAATGATCTTAAAATTTTTTTTATTAATTTATTAAAATATAATATTAAAGTTATTAACGGGCTACAGAAACTTGAATACATTACTATTTTTGCTTTTTTATTTTTATTTTGAAAGGCACGGACGTAGTTAGCGACAAACTTTACACATCTGGTACAACAAGTACACCTTCAATGGAAAAGAAGGAGTTTTGTCAAAGAGACTTTTTGGAAGCTTTTCCAGTCAAAATCCGGCAACAATTTATTGAAATCGCAAGTTTGATAGCTAATTTTTGCACAATCAAAGCCTCTCACGGGTTTTTCAGGGTGTTGAATCCAAATATGCAGTTAAAAAACCATTTTAAATAATACAAATCAAGATTTAACCTCAATTTTTTCCGTCAGATTCCGTCACCAGAATCTCCAAAGAAATCCACTCTCACCTAACTAGCATAGAACACACTTACACATCCCCTATGACAAAGTACACCTTCAATGAAAAAGAAATTTGCTCTCACCTAATGAGCATAGATCCATCTTAAGTAGGTCTTCAATGAAAAAGAAATTCGCTCTCACTTAATCAACATAGATCCATCTTAATTACGGATTCCGAGAAGGATCAAATTTCTTCAAGTGCAAACCTTTTTAGAGTGCAAAATACAATATGTTATTTTTCATTGTTTAAATTGTATTTTTGAATGCTAAATAGAATATATATAGGACCAAATAAAAATTTTAACTATAAAAACTTAATTTTTTGTTCTATATATAGATATGTATGAAGTTGATATCGACATAAATTAGTTAACATAGATCTTCAAATAGTTTATTTAAATTCTTTGTTGAAATGTTTTTGAAAAATATAAGATTTAAACATTTCATTCACATTTTTTTTTTACTTCTAATATTGACATAAATTAGTTAACATAAATCTTCAAATATTTTATTTAAATCTCTTGTTGAAATAATTTTGAGAAGTATAAGATTTAAACATGTTATTCACACAAATTTTTTACTTCTAATTATTTTACAACATATTCATTTTCTTTTAATTATAATGGACATTATTTTTTTATTTAGAACATACTTTTTTATTTTTTATTTTTATTTTAAAGGGGCAATGACGGACGGACAAACTTATGTATCCCTTTATACTGGTGTGTAGAATGAACCTCTCTGCTCAATGACACATGAATTGTATACATTTATATAGCATGAAGTACTACCCAAGTTACTTGTTGAGCCGAGAAGTTCATCCTACATTCCAATATGAGGGGAGGGGATGCGTAAGTTTGTCAATCCATCTGTGCCCCTTTAAAATAAAAATAAACATTAAAAATTATGTTCTAAATAGAAAAATAATGTCCACTATAATTAAAAGAAAATGAATATGTTGTAAAGTAATTAGAAGTAAAAAAATTGTGTGATGTTTAAATCTTATACTTCTCAAAATTATTTCAACAAGAGATTTAAATAAAATATTTGAAGATCTATGTTAATTAATTTATGTCAATATCAACTTCATATATATTTATATATAGGAAAAAAATTAAGTTTTATGGTTAAAATTTTGATTTAGTTATACATATACTCTATTTAGCATTCAAAACTACAATTTAAACAATGAAAAATAACACATTGTATTTTGCACTTCAAAAAAATTTGCACGTGAACTTAAGATGTTAGATCCCTCTCAGCTCATGTTAACACCTTGGTAAATGAGTTTCATGGTGTCTTATTCCCTGCTCTCTTTGTATGCATGGTGGTCATCTTTTATATTGTTCAATTAAAGCGTTGAATCTGTCAATTAGAGCTTAACTCCACTTTGACAAATTTTGAGATTGATTTTCTCCCTTACCACAAACTACACCTTCAATGAAATAAATCCACTCTTAGCTAATGACACATGAATTATATACATTTCTACAACATGAAGTACTACCCAAGTTACTTGTATCTACTTTTATCAACATTGTAGAGATATATACAATTCTCTATTAAAATTAAAAACACCTCCAAACCACATGTCTCTTTAAACCACTCATCAAAATTGTAAATCACTTTACCATAAACAACATACAAATATTATTACCTAATCTTTTTCTTATGTCGATTATTTCCACTCATCTTAAAAAATCTAATTTTAAACAATACTTCTAAGTTGCTTGTTTGTCTAATTTTCCTTATCCTAAAAATCTCATTAAAAGATATTGATAGTTTTATGAAAATAGTTTAAAAACTATAAACAAATAATGATAAATTATGTATTTTTATAGTATCACTTTTATACACAATTAGTATCATATTTCTTTCGTATAAATAATAAAATTTAAATATACTTATTTTGGAAGGAAAATTTTAGTGGCAAGAGGATTCATAGATCCAGCATATATTTATCTTAAGTAAGGATCTAATATGGGTGGAGAAGTTTTAGAGTGCAGAATATAGGGATCTAACATGAGCGGAGAGGTTTTAGAGTGCAAAATACAATGTGTTATTTTTTATTATTTAAATTGTATTTTTGAATGCTAAATGGAGTATATATAGAACCAAATCAAAAATTTTAACCATAAAAACTTATTTTTCTATAAATAAATATATATGAAGTTGATATCGACATAAATTAGTTAACATAGATCTTCAAATATTTTATTTAAATCTCCTGTTGAAATAATTTTGAGAAGTATAAGATTTAAACCTTATTCACACATTTTTTTATTTCTATTTACTTTACAACATATTCATTTTCTTTTAATTATAGTAAACATTATTTTCTATTTAGACATATTTTTTATTTTATTTTAAAGAGGCAGGAACGAAGTGATAAACTTACACATCCCCTACCACAAAGTACACATCCCTACAAACTTACACATCCCCTACCACAAAGTACACCTTCAATGAAAAAAAAATCCACTCTCACCTAATAAACACACATGAATTGTATACATTTATATTGCATGAAGTACTACCCAAGTTACTTGTATATATTTTTATAAACATTGCATAGATAAATACAACTCTCTATATTAAAATTTAGAAAACCTCCAAACCACAAGTCTCTTTAAACCCCATTAAAATTCAATCTAAATCACTTTACCAAAAACAACTTACAAATATTATTACCTACTCTTTTTCTTACTTCCATTATTTCCACTCATCCTAAAAAAAAATCTTTAAAAAATCTTATTTTAGACCATACATACTTCTAAGTTGCTTGTTTGTCTAAAATTTCCTTATCCTCAAAATCTCATTAAAAGATATTAATAGTTTTATTTGAAAATATTTTTTAGCTATAAACAAATAATAAATTATGCCTAGCATCATTTTTATACACAATTAATATCCGATATTTCCTTATTATAAATAATAAAATTTAAATATACTTATTTTGCAAGGAAAATTTTAGTGCTAGAGGTATTCATAGATCCAGCATAAATCCATCTTAAGTACAGATCCAACTGACCCGAGAGGGATCAAATTTCTTCATGTGCAATTTTTTTTTTAAAGTGCAAAACACAATGTGTTATTTTTCATTGTTTAAATTGTATTTTTGAATGCTAAATAGAATATATAGAGAACCAAATCAAAAAAAACATAATTTTTCTATATTTAAATATATATGAAGTTAATATCCATATAAATTAGTTAATATGGATCTTTAAATATTTTATTTAAATCTCTTGTTGGAATAATTTTGAGAAGTATAAGATTTAACACAATTTTTTACTTTTAATTACTTTACAACATATTCATTTTCTTTTAATTATAGCTAAGATTATTTTTCTATTTAGAACAGATTTTTTTATTTTTTTTATTTTATTTTAAAGGGGTTGGATGGAAGGACAAACTTACACATTTCTACGACAAAGTATGCCTTTAATGAAAAAGAAATACACTCTCATCTAACGAGCATAGATCCATCTTAAGTAAGGATCGCAAGAGGGATCAAATTTCTTCACGTGCAAATTTTTTTAGAATGCAAAATACAATGTGTTATTTTTCATTGTTTAAATTGTATTTTTGAATGTTAAATAGAATATATATAACCAAATAAAAATTTTAACTATAAAAACGTAATTTTTATATCGACATAAATTAGTTAACATAGATTTTCAAATAGTTTATTTAAATTTCTTGTTAAATTTTTTTTGAAAAGTATAACATTTAAACATCTCATTCACATTTTTTTTTTACTTCTAATTACTTTACACCATATTCATTTTTTTTAATTATAGCAGATACTATTTTCTATTTAGAACATATTTTTTATTTTTATTTTAAAGAGGCACAGACAGACGAACAAACTTACATATTCTTTTATACTAGATTATACAATAAGCTTCTCATCTCAATGACACACATGAATTGTATACATTTATATAGCATGAAGTACTACCCAAATTACTTGTATCTATTTTTTATAAACATTGCATAGATAAATACAACTCTCTATTAAAATTGAGAACGCCTCCAAACCACAAATATCTTTAAACCACCGCATCAAAATTCAATGTAAATCAATTAACCAAAAACAACATACAAATATTATTACCTACTCTTTTTCTTACTTTCATTATTTCCACTCGTCTTAAAAAAATCTAATTTTAGACCACACTTCTAAGTTGCTTGATTGTCTAAATTTTCTTATCCTCAATCTCATTAAAATATATTGATAATTTTATGTGAGAATAATTTAAAAACTATAAACAAATAATGATAAATGATGTTTTTTTTTTATAGTATCACTTTTATACACAATTAGTATGTATTTCTTTTATAATAATAAAATTTAAATTATACTATTTTTGTGAGGAAAATTTTTGTGGTTAAGATATCCATAGATCCAACATAGATCCATTTTTAAGTACGGATCTAACATGAATGGAGAAAGATCAAATATCTTCAAGTGCAAACTTTTTTAGAGTGCAAAATACAATGTGTTATTTTTCATTGTTTCAATTGTATTTTTGAATGCTAAATAGAGTATCTATTAAAACCAAATCAAATTTTTAACCATAAAAACTTTTTTTTCATTTATAATATATATAAGTTGATATCCACATAAATTACTTAATATAGACTTTCAAATATTTTTATTTAATTCTCTTTCTTGAAATAACTTTGAGAAATATAAGATTTAAACATTGATTCACACAATTTTTTACTTCTAATTAATTTGCAACATGTTCATTTTCTTTTAATTATATCAAAGGTTATTTTTCTATTTAGAACATAATTTTTATTTTTTATTTTTATTTTAAAGGGGCACGAACCTACTCACAAACTTACACATCCCCTATGACAAAGTACACCTTCAATGAAAAATAAATCAACTCGCACAAACTTACACATTCCATATGACAAAGTACACCTTCAATGAAAGTAAATCCACTATCACCTAACCACATAGATCCATCTCAAGTACGGATCTAACCTAAGCCGAGAGGGATCAAATTCAAATTTCTTCACGTGAAAACTTTTTTAGAGTGCAGAATACAATGTGCTATTTTTCATTGTTTAAATTATTTTTTGGAATGCTAATATTATCTATATAGGACCAAATAAAAATTTTAACTATAAAAACTTAATTTTTTGTTTTATATATAGATATATATGAAGTTGACATCGACATAAATTAGTTAACAGAGATTTTCAAATAGTTTATCTAAAATTCTTGTTGAAATGTTTTCAAAAAGTATAAGATTTAAACATCTCATTCACATGTTTTTTTACTTCTAATTACTTTACACCATATTCATTTTTTTAACTATAGTGGACATTATTTTTCTATTTAGAACATAATTTTTATTTTGTGTCTTTATTTTAAAGAGCCACAAAGAGACGGATAAACAAACTTACATATCTCTTTATACTAGGTTATAGAATGAGTTTCTCGTCTTAATGGCACATATGAATTGTATACATTTATATAGCATGAATACAACCCAAATTACTTGTATCTAATTTTATAAACATTGCATAGATAAATACAACTCTCTATTAAAGTTGAGAACATCACCAAACCACAAGTCTTTTTAAACCACCCATCAAAATTCAGTGTAAATCACTTTACCAAATACAACATACAAATATTATTACCTACTCTTTTTCTTACTTCCATTATTTCCACTTATCTTAAAAAATCTAATTTTAGACCATACTTCTAAGTTGCTTGTTGGTCTAAATTTCCTTATCCTCAAAATCCCATTAAAAGATATTGATTATCTTAAAATAGTTTAGAAGCTATAAACAAATAATGATAAATGATGCCTTTTTATAGTATGACTTTTATACACAATTAGTATCATATTTATTTCTTATAAATAATAAAATTTAAATATACTTATTTTGCAAGGAAAATTTTAGTGGTGAGAGGGATCTATAGATTTAGCTTAGATTGAGCTTAAGTATGAATCTAACATGAGCCGAGAGGGATCAAATTTCTTCACGTGCAAACTTTTTTAGAGTGCAAAATACAATGTGTTATTTTTCATTATTTGAACTGTATTTTTGAATGTTAAATATAGTCATCAAAATTTTAACCATAAAAATTAATTTTTTTTCTATATATAAATATATTTGAAGTGGATATCGACATAAATTAGTTAACATAGATCTTCAAATATTTTATTTAAATCTCTTGTTGAGATAATTTTGAGAAGTATAAGATTTAAACATCTCATTCACATAATTTTTTAGTTCTAATTATTTTACAGCATATTCATTTTCTTTTAATTATAGTGCAGATTATTTTTCTATTTAGAACATAATTTTTATTTTTTATGTTTATTTTAAAAGAGCATGGATTCACGGACAAACTTACACATCCCCTAGGACAAAGTACACCCACCTTCAGTGAAAAAAAAATCTCTCACCTAAGAACACACATGAATTATATACATTTATATAACATGAAATACTACCCAAATTACTTATATCTATTTTTATAAACATTGCATAGATAAATACAACTCTCTTGAGAACACCTCCAAATCACAAGCTTCTTTAAACCACCCCATCAAAATTCATTGTAAATCACTTTACCCTAAAAAAAAACATACAAATATTATTACCTACTCCTTTTCTTTGATTATTTCCACTCATCTTAAAAAATTCTAATTTTAAACCATACTTCTAAGTTGTTTGTCTAAATTTCCTTATCCTCAAAATCCCATTAAACCATACTTCTAAGTTAGTTGTTTGTCTAAATTTCCTTATCCTCGAAATCCTATTAAAAGATATTGATAATTTTATCTGGAAAAAAAGTTTAAAAGCTATAAACAAATAATGATAAATGATGTATCATTTTTATATACCATTAGTATGATATTTCTTTCTTATAAATAATAAATGTAAATATACTTATTTTTGTAAGGAAAATTTTAATAGCGAAATTTCACAGATTAATAATTATTTGGATATTTTCTAAAAAAATAATTGCTTATTTAGTTAAAATTCACTTATTTTTACATATATATTATTAAATAAATGATATTAACTAAAAAATACCAAAATTAATAATAAATTACATGTTTTTTTAATTAATTATTTCCCTACCTAATGATTTTTCAAACCAGAATAATAATCTATAATACTATATATAAACATAATATTTAAATCCTTAAAAAATACGATACTATTTTATAATCTTTTAAAATAACTTGAATTCATATAAAACTTTCCTTATAAAATGCTTTGAAATTTGTCCACACGCTATCTTATTTCTCACAACTAACTTCAACAAAATTAGTACTTTCAACCAAATTATTAAATCTGAAATTCTATTCCAGAGAGTTGGTAGTAGTATGCATTATATGTGACCTTTATATTTTATAGGTTTTTGGATTTTTCTATAACCTATATATTTTATTATTTATTATTTAAGAGGGCTGAAAAGGATATGAGGAATGAGAGAATTCGGGGAGAGAGAAGCTCAGCTGATCATCCAACTAAGAAACACAAAAGGCTTGTTGGCTAATAATCACTGAGTAGTGGTTGTGCCTTATAAGGTTAATAAATCCACTGGAGAGTGTGTTGGTTGACAACTTTTGAGAGGTGAGGTAAGCAGGGTTAGTGGGATGATAACACTACATGGTAGCTCCATGGGGTTGGGCTAAGAAACGGATGGAAGTTCCACTAAAAAGTTGTTAGAGAGTGCACTCTCGTTCCCTTAAAGGTAACATAGTTAATAAAACCTCCTTATCATCAACTATATATATCTCTCCACATTTGAATAAGACTATTTGTGTCCATATCCTTGGAGATGTTGGGGTGTTGTAAAATATGTCCCTCTCTGTCTAAAAGAAAGTGTTCCCTCCCTGATGTGAAATTGTTGAATAGTTGGTGGGTGAAGGCAGTGTAACCTTGAGACACTCTGTTTCAACTGATTATAGTGGTCCAATTTCCTAAGCAAATGATGGTGGTATGTGAGTGAAGTGGTTCATTGTCTTTATTTAATTAATTTGATAGTTGGTGGGTGGAGGTAAGGCATCCTCGGGACACCATGTTTCAACTTAAGATGGTAGAGCTACAATTATTATTAAAGTAGTTGAAGGGTGGAGGTTGTGGAGCTCTGGATTCCCTATGAGTAATTGATTGTACTAAGTAGCTAGTGGGTGGAGGTGGATGGTCCTATGGAATCCCTCTTTCAGCTAATAATATTGCTTTAAAATTCCTTTGAAAGCAACCTACCTCAAGCTCTGGAATCTGACTTGGGGGTGACAATTGCAAGAAAGACTTGGCTACTACTTGTCTATGGTTGGGTGGAGATTTGAAGTCCCAATCTCAGATGTTGAGCACATTTAATCATATAAGTATACTCAAGCCTTATACCTTGAATGTTAAGCATATGCATGATTTGTTGGCTTAAACCCTATATTGGTATTAATTTAATGTGTTGATCGAATGCTTGTGTTATAACGAGGAATGCAATTTCTTACATGCATGAGGGGTGTGTAATCATGTGTGATGTTGAGACATTTGTATGTTTATTCTTATGGTATAAGGGATTTGGAGATCCCTGTAACTATTTATATACTCTTGGTTAACTGCATGATTTCCAATGTTTATTAAGGACTCAATCATTTTTCTATGGTGTGTGTGACACTCCTTGATTTAGTTGTTATATTTAACTGAGGATATTTGTGTTTGGGCATTACAAAGTCTTGTTGTTAAGGGACTATTTGTAGTCTATTATGAATTAATATGGATCTTTGTGTATGCAATTGAATGTTGCTTTCTTTACTTTATGATTAATGAATGAGATAATGCATTATGCATGGAAATGTCAAGAGGCGTGATGGAACTATTTAGAGCGTGTTTTTAAATAGGTCGGGTGGTGTTGTAGTCAAAATTATAGAGTACTATAGCCATGGATTTGGGTTGATCATGATGATTGTGCAAAAGGTTGATTACATCATCTTGTTTGGCTTAATGGGCTTAAATATGAATGAATAGACATATCTCTATCAGGTTCCTTTTTATGCAGTTAAATATTGGCTACTAGACCTTGCTTTAGCATTGTTAAGTTGAGGAAGGATAGTGTTTTACATATGTACATACATACAAATATATATGTGTGTGTGTGTGTGTGTTCAAATATCTATATAATTTCAGGTTGGATCTAAGCCCACAAAATCCCAGGAGATATCATATATATATATATATATATATTATATATATATAAGAGAGAGAGAAGAGAGAGAGAGAGAGAGAGCAATATCTCTCCTGATATTTTATGGGCTTTGGTCCAACGTGTAATTATATATGTCCATAAAAGCTCAGGATGTATATATATATCTTCAGGCTGGGTCGAAGCCTCTGCAAGCTTATCGTTAATGCCAAATATGTGTAAGTAGTTTAAGCTCAAGAAGGATAGCTCTAGCAGCTTTACAATATACATATATGTATATGGTCATCTGGGGTTGAGGCTTAGGGCATTAAGAGATTTGGCCATCAAGTCACAATTAGCCATGTGTGGTAGAGTGTTGTGACCCAACATTGAGGGTGGAGGGAGCCTAAATATACACGTAAAAAATGTTCCATGGGGGATGGAAGTACAAAGCTCAAAGGAGTAAGAAAACTCAAGCTTTATGCATTATTTCCAAGGACTGCAAGCATGGGTTGAAGTTCAATTGTTGGGGGCTAAAAAGGTAGACTTTGTATCGAGTCATATGGCCAACAATCATGACCAAGGGCACACATGAGGGGAATCTTAGATGCAATTGGATTCCACTAAATGTTAAGCGTTATTCTTGCATCCCAAAAGTATTTCCCTAGAGATTTCGAGGGGATGACCCAAGTTAAATTATAACATGGAAATGAGTTTTACTGCGCAACGGAATATTGGTGGGACCCATGGCCAACGTGGCAGGTGACGTGGCCACAAGGTGAAGTGGCGTCTTAGGAGGAAGGCACGTGACACATGGAATAGAGTTTTTTGTGGGGACAAATGGCTTGAAAATGAGTGACACATGGTGTTGTTCCCTAAAGGAAATTCCTGACTGAAAGGACCAGTACTTAGGACATCTCTTAAAATTGATGAAAATTTTGAAAATGATAGTCTGAAGATAAAACACCTTTGAGTGCAATGCCAACTTAATCTCGGGGAAAAACCAAAATCAATCAAACTGGCCTCTTCTTTGGTAGCTACAGATTTTGAAATACTAAATTGGAAAGAAGAATAATTAAGTTAAGCAAGGCTTTATCACTTAGGCGATATGAATCCAATGCTACAACCCTGAGAGAGAAGTAATGAGTGAAACAAAGAAAACAAAGGAAATGAATTTGTTGAAGGCAATGGAGCACCTATTAAGGTTTTCTTAAAAAAATGCAGATATTATTTGCAACAAACTGTAGCATAAACAAATGTGTACTTTTGTTAAGAAAATATCGTTGCATCATAAATTATCTTGATTTGAAGAAAAACGATCTTGAAAAAGAACATAAAAGAAAGAAACATCACATATTGTAACACATCATAGAAGCTAGAATTAGTTTGACTTCATATTCATTAATTTCCAAGGAAGATAAAGCATTACACTCATAGCGCCTAAAAATTTCAAAATCTTTGAACCATTTTCATATGGTTCCCTTTTTCTTAAATAGTACATCAAAATTGCTTTTGGCTACCACATGTAATTGTCAAAACTCCTAACTATCATAGCTAAATTTCGCTTAACGAGTCTTTTAAAATATTTACATACAAAATTTTATCATAAATGAGAAATTGGATAATTTCTAAAATACTAATTTAAATAAAAACACGATTAAATGCAAGGTTCCATGTGTTGACACAATGGTTCCATTGGCTACATATATTGTTACGGAATCATTTTCTCATATTTATGCCATATTTCTTTGTCTCGATATGCGTGAAGAATAATTTCTTCATAAGTTAGCTTTGTACTGGAGTGCTTGGTATAATTTGGCTTAGCCACAAACAGGGTTAGTGCTTGGTATAATTTGGCTTAGCCACAAACAGGGTTTTAACTAACCATAGAAGTTAGAAATCTCATTGTAGATAATTAATAATAATCTACCCTTTAAATATTAAAATGACCCATGAGCCCTGTCAGCGTCATTTTTTGCATCTGTCAAACCATTTTCATATTTATCCTAGAAAAGCAACTTTCCTTGTTGATCCCAACAACTGAGCAATCCATCTCTCACTTTCTTATCAAATTTGATGTTAAATAATGAGACACCCTCTTAAACTTCCTTCTGTTGATTTGAGGCTTGAATTCAAAGAATATCGTTCTTAAATACCTTTTTTAATTCCATAATAATAGATGTCTTATCCACTATATCCAGTGCTCTAATAATCTACTTTGCTTTGGGGATTTTACCCTCCAGTTCCTCCCTAGTCCTTTTTATGACTAGTTTCTATTTATGAAGCAAGGAAATTTGCTCTATAATTGTACCAATATATTCCCAAATAGAGTGTATTTCGTGTATGATATCATCCAATCTATTCACTTTGTGTCTAGTAGGCAAACATTTCCTTTTAGTTTTTCCTTTATTTTATTTATTTCTTCCTATGCAACTTTCCTTTTAGTTGTCAATCTAGTGTTCCTCTCATTTGCAATTTTCAATGACCTATTTTTACAATTCAATTGTTCCTTCACTTCAGCCAAGGCATTTTGTGTTTTACTTAGTTCTACTTCAGAGAGCTTAAGATATGACAAAGCCTTTGATAGTTGTTCTGAAGGGTCTTGAGGATTTTGGACAACTAAAGTGGAAGCAATGCAAAAATGACTCTTAAGGGACTGCTCTAAATGTTGAATGTTTTCTTGTAACTTGGTGATTCACTATTTCTTTGTATGAGTTCTTGTAACAATTGTTATTTCTCTTTTTCCACTTGGAGGAGCTCTGCTGTCTGTTATCCTCTACAATTTCCTAGGCTGAGGAGGAGATCAAAAAGAGGTAACCTCGAACCTACTTTCAGCTCAGCAGCTAGCCCTACTGAGCCAGAGAGGGATCTCTCAAAGTTTTTTACCAATGAATAGCTTTAAAGAACAAAGTTTTTAGGCTAGATATGCAAGTTTGTTTGTGTATTTTTGAAATTGAGATATTAAGGTTTGTTGGACTAGGGTTTAGAGCAAGTGATGAGGTCTAGGCTTTAGGAATGCAGAAACAAGTATAGAAACGAGATAGGTATCAGTAGGTTATGGTATACTTGAAATGTTATCAATGTAGTATAGATTAGAAAGTTTTGAAGAGACTAATGAGCATATGTAAGTATGAGTTCATTAGCTTTAGCAGAAATAAACACAACTATGAACACCACATATACAGAGCTTGAAATCAAGAATCCTGTATATTTAACTGCAAGGTAATTCATAGAAATAAGACAAAGCATGTGAATAAAAATGATTTAGCAATTAGAAACTAATAGAAATATTAAACAAACACCATAGACTCACAGAACTAGAGTTCCTGAAAAATAGTTGCAACTACTCTTGTATTAGCTGAAAAGATCATAACATACAAGCCTCCTCCACAAAAGTCCAACCTTCTCTTTGAATGAGAAATAGTACATATAGACTCAATTGAACCACTTCCCCACCTTCAGGAATCGAATTCCTAGGTGGTGGAATTGAGTGCAAGTTTCTCTCAACCAACATGTGAGAGTGAGAAGGTCAAATACAAACACTTCTTCTAGACTTTGATTTGGATTATACTCCCTTAATGAGGCCTATTAAACATAAAAAACAACCTATCATGTGTATTTATTCATGCTTACATCATCTAACATCGAATCCAGTTCAATTACATCAAGAGTTTTGACTTTGACCAAGTCAAATTGAAAACTAGGAAATTTACATAGTGAAATTTTAAATAAAAAACACAGGAAATTGTAGAAGCACAATGCCAACCTTGAGCCCACTATAATGTGCCTTCCTGAGGTCCAAATGAAGATATGAAAGAACAGTCAATTATATTTTCAAGTCTAGTTTCCAAAACACCTTGAATTTTTTAAAATGACCCATGGGAAGGCCTTCAAAAATCCAATCTCCAAGGTCACTCGAGAAGCGTAACGCTTGTCAAAAAGAGGTCCAGAAAGGTGATTTTTGACCACCTTTTTTCTCAAAATTTGGGCCCCTCTGGAAAATCTGAAGAAATGGGTTTTGAGAGGATTCCAAGGGATTTCCAAAAATGCAAGCCATTCCTGTTTTGAATTCCTAAGGAAAAAGCGCAGCACCCTGTGACTGGCCAAATTTCTGCATAAGGCACCACAATATCCAAAAAACCAAAAATGTTCAGAATTTCTTCAAAATTGGTTAAAAGTTGTAAAATGAAGTACATTAAGCCCTCATTGATGCTTCAACAAGCATATCTAAGTTACCCTTCTCATTTTGGTCCTTTAGGGCTTCTTTGAGCTTGTTTTCCAGTTGTTTGACCTTGACATTGCAAATCATATTCTTGGCCTGGTAGTGATGTGCCATATATCATAGTAGTTGGTTGTCTCTATTGGCCTTGTCTAGAAGCTTCTCCAAGTGGTCATTCACCTTATCTAACCAATACTCCATGTCTTCACTGATTTCCAAAGCAATTATGTCTTCAATGTCCAAGTCTGCATTCAGTAGGTTTTGTTCTTTTTCTTTCTTCAATGCATTTTGAGACCCTTTGTCCTTGGATTTTTCTTTTCAACCTGCTTTTCCTATTCATCATGTTCACTAGGCTCCAAAACTACTTTACCTTTTCCTACTTAATGTAGCATCTTGGACTACTCTTTCTCCATGATCAGCTGTTTAGTCTTAAGCTGACTATTTTCTTGCTAAAGGAAGGAAATGGTGAAATGAGGGAGTTAGGGAAGGGAGATTATGATAGGGGAATTTTGGGAGATGGATAAGGGTGGTAGAAAACTTAGGAAGCTTAAATGGAGTGAAATGAGGGAAAGAAATGATTAGGAGAAATTGAAAAACAGAGCTACTAAGAAATCTGCTCAAAATGCTAGGTATGAGCTAGGGTTTAGGTAAGGGTGAGGCAATCTAATGATTGATAAGTTATTTAGTGAATCAAAGGGTGTTTTAAGAATGTACATAGGTGTGAAATATTTACATGTTTTCAGTATCAAAACTAACCAAACTATTAGTTACACTAGTGCTTGCAGCATGAAAATTTTACCTAAACCCTAGATGAAAAGAAATTGCATTTGCATTCATCTTGCCAAAGGAAAAAGGTGATAAAAAGACTTATACTTACTTGTGAACAAGCTTAGAATATCAAGAAATAGGTTTGCAAGCTTCAAAATCAAAATTTGCTTGAGTTTGGATGATTTTTGGGCTGCTCTGGCACAAGCGCAACGTAGTTTACAAAAGCATAGTGCCACCTCCAGAAGCACAACGCAGTTCACAGCAGTGCAACACCACCTCCAGAAGCACAATGCAGTTCACAGAAGTGCAACACAGTTCACCGAAGCATAGCGCAGTTCACAGGAGCGCAACGCTGACTTGAAAACCACTTTTGGAGGCCTTAAACTGTGCCAAATTGTGAACTCGATAACTTGTTGGAAAGATCTTGAATTCTGCTACAATATGGACACCTAAAGCATGTAATTTGGATACTCCATCAAGGATAAAAAAATGATTTTCCCAAGGTCGCTCCAAAAACCCAGGGTGTCTCTGACAAAAGCGCAGCACCAACTTGCAGAGCACTTTTGAATGTCTTGCACTAATCCAAATCATTTTCTGAAGGTACCATTGGAAAACTTAGGATGTCTTCTACACAATAGAGTCCTTAAGAACTACCAAAACCTGCTCCAAATCCCTGAAAAACTGTCTTGAAATCAAGCTGTCCAAAATTGTAACAACTCTCCCGTTGCAAGTGTAGTTTGGGCATTTCTCTAAAATCATAATACATGTGCATAAACTGAAGGAGGTTTTTGTTCCTTGGACTATAATGGACAAAAAACTCTTTCAATTTTGTAAAATGCTTCTCCATTTGGTCATAAACATATTTTGAAGTAAACATGTCCCTATGAGAAATGATGAGGTGAGGTAGTATACTGCAACATTGTCTTATTTGAAATAAAACATTACCTTTACCTTTATTTTGCTTTCCCTAAGCTATTAACTCCCTTTGCCCATTGAATCACATGATGGAAATGTTTTTGTTTTGACATATGGTATCATGATGACACATGGAGCGAAACCCTAGACCATGACCCAAAATGAGGAATTTAACCATTTCATGACCCAAAACACTTAAATGAAGATATGATACCTAGAAGAAGACAATGAACATGATGAGTGATGAAGACCATGAGTAAGTGAAGATAGCAGCAATGACCTAGACATCAACAGCCAATGACCAAATTCTTATTTGAAGATCCACTAAAATGATAGAAATTTGACTTGACACCCTAACAACACCTTGTAAGAGTGTCTTTGGTCATTGGTGACAAGCTAAACTGACTGACACTAACATTCTACACATGTTATGACCTTGGCATTTTCAACCTCTTTCTTAAAGATTGCAATTCTTTTTTTGTATTTTGTAAAAGAAATTTAATGGGCTCTCTATATGTTGGGTCAATTCTCAATTTTATTATTAATTTCTTTTCTTGTTGCATTTGCTTTGCCATAGAATTGGCCTTCTCCTGCTTTAATTGATTATTCACTTTTTGAAGTAACTTCTCTTCTTTAGTTATAGTCAGGGCACTTTTGTGGAGATTTATGTAGTTCATTTCTCTAGCCTTCTTAAGCAAACTAATCTTATCTAGAAAAGGAATTTCATTTATGTTAATGGACACATTCATGGTTTTGAAATCTGGGTCTGTTGGGATAGATTGAGCAATGTTGAATTTGTAAATATGGTCGATCTTCATAATGTACATTTGGTCACTTTATGTAATTTTATTTATAATTGTAAATCATATTTATAAATGGTTGAGTCAAAAGAAAATTTATTTTGAGTCAAAGTCCCATTGTGACTTTTAAAAGATGTAAATTTGAATTTTTGAAATGATTTTTTTGGCTCCAAAAGTGACAAGTCGTCTTCCTCCAAGTCAAGTTGACCCTAGCCAAGAGACATGTTCATTCACCCAAGACATACCACTATATAAAGGCATCTCGACCTCCTCATTTGTGAAATTTTCATTCCTCTCACAAGACATTTTTTGGGCAAGTGAGCGAAGAGCAAGAAGGATGAAGAAGAATGAAAAAAAGGTCAGTTTTTCTCTCTCCTCTCTCTCTCAAGCAATTCACACGTGTGAAGTGATCTCTCCCTCTCTCTCTATGGCTCGCATTTTCTAAGGAAACTGTTGCAGGGGGCTGAAATTTTTTGGGTTACTGGGGCAACTACTACATGGCTAAAATTTTAGGGAAATTGGCTATTACAAGAGGGCTGAAATTTTTTGGGTTACTGGGGCAACTACTACATGGCCAAAATCCAAGGCAATTAGCTATTACAGAAGGGCTGAAATTTTGGAAGTGCAAGATCAAGAGAAAAGTGCAAGATTAATTTAGGCGACTTGACTTGGAGGAGAAGACCAGTTTGACCATAGTTCTACATATGTCTCTCATTGAACAAGAAGAAATTCTCTATTAAAAGAGTTGTTAGGTTTTTCCTTGTAGTGAGTTTTCTCAAGGTAAATCTTGTCTCTCTTTTGTGCATCATGATCTCTATTGTTTTGTTGTTATGTATTGTTGAATTTATGAAGTATAATTGTTGAATAATACTTTGTAATAAGTTAAAAGAAGATTTGCATCAAATGTAATTATTAGAATTTCAGAAATATTGTGCTAACCCTAATTACAATAGAAAATCAGCATGGTATGAGAGATTTGGTGAAGGAAGGAAGGAACATTGAGATCACTTTGACAAAACCCTAGAAAGAATTTTATTCAAAGTTATTCTTGTAGATTTGTTTCAATGGCTACATCTATGAAATATGAAAGCAATCTAGGGGGAGAATCAAACTTCAGAGATTGGAAAGTCAAAATAGTTCTTGCCACATGTTGGTTGGATAAATCAATCTTGCGGACAAGACCGATCTCCCTAGTATCAAAAGATAGTCTAGCAACAAACAGACAAACAAATCTATCTTTCTCTAGACATATTCTATTTATAAATAAATACTATAAAGGTGTTAATACCCTACCTTCGATCCAGTGCTTGTTCGTAGTAGTCATCCTCCAATCGTTCCAAAGAGTTATCTTTGAAGACCTGCAATCACAAACAAGCAAACACCAAATAGCACCTGTATAGAAAATATTATAAATCATGCCTATTATGGTGATCAAGGAATCCATAAAATAAACCATGAATTAACAGCTTATTGAGAAAAAACAAATTTATTTGTACTAACTTTGAAGTAGAAGAACCTTACAACCTTTTCAGCCTTGATGTTGAACAAGCTCTTCCTGGGGTCTGAAACAGGAATTTCCTTTACTTTGACAAGCCTTGCACTCTTCCAAATGAGATCATAGAGGTATGTAATCTCTCCTCATAAAAACTCAATTAAGAAGACTAAGTTCCAACAACATTTCACCTCAAAAATATTTAGCTTCTAACCTCCTAAGTAACCAGCCCAATGCTTCTTTTTATAGTGCAGGGGAGGAGGTTATAGGTCCACCTATGAAGGGATAGAATCCTCCTTCATAGAGATAAGCTCCTCACATCAAGGGGTTAGCTCCTTAAGGTATGGGATGCATGAACCTTAAGAGAGTGAACTTGCCACCTCAAGATTCCTTCCAGAAGCTTGTAGAAATGACTGAAAGTGAGTTTTTTAGAATATACTCATGCCTTTTTAATTTTACAGGGGTCTGCACCTTTAACACAGAGGTAGAGAAGTCAGGTACACAAGAGGCATGACCATTAGGTGCATGACTGTAGGTAAGACAAAGAGAAAGTGCAGAACTAGAGTTTTAAAG
Source organism: Pinus taeda (assembly GCA_000404065.3). Classification (NCBI taxonomy): domain Eukaryota; kingdom Viridiplantae; phylum Streptophyta; class Pinopsida; order Pinales; family Pinaceae; genus Pinus; species Pinus taeda. The sequence continues at coordinate 86,742 of APFE031009168.1, forward strand.
ACTTTGAGGGCTTTTCGCTTACTTTCAAGGCTTGATATGAGGAACTGATGCTTTAGTCTTGCAGAGGGGGAAAGTATGAGTGGTAATGAACTCACACAGATAGCAGAATTTCAAGGTGACAATTTTTAGTGCAACAATCCCTAGTCAAAATCCCATGAAATAAAGCTAATAAATGAAAAATAACAACCAAGGTCATGAGACGTGTATTCCAAACTGAATGGTGGGAAAAACATCCTAGTCCGGGTGTTCATTTAGCTTATTAAGGCTAAGGAAATTGGAAAAGGAAATGGAAAAGGATTTGAAAAGGTAAGTGGAATTAATTGGAATTTTATTTATGAAAATAATGGAAATTAGGAGAAAAGGAAGGTGAAAGTCACAAGTTGCATGTGAAGAGGAAAATGAAGGAAAATAACTGAAAATGAAGAAAATGGAGGCCTCATTAATAAATATTCTTCCAAGGATCAGTTCACAACCTTTTGTCGATTAATTTTTTGAGCTCTCTCTCTCTCTATTCTCTCACTCTCTCATACCCTTGGACACTTAGAGTATTCTTGGAGAACTCTAGCATTGTAGTAAAGAAAGCAAAGGAAGGACAAGAAAGAAAGAGGAAGTAAGGATCAAGAAATCAAGAGCGGGATTCAAGTGACTATAGATGGATTGATTGCATGCATTGAGTTGCATGTATGATTTCCTTGTTGTTTTTAGCATGCATGGTACATGCATGTGTGTTTTTGGTTCTCTTGTTGTAATTGTCATGGGTTTTATTAGGTGTGACATTGGTTTTCATCCTTGCTTTCCATTTTTGAATAACCATCATGTGATGGGGTTCTCTTGTTTTCGTTGAGCTGGATTTTCAGATGGATTTGAAGTTGAGTGGGGTGGTCTCAAGATTAATCACAAGGCCTAGGAATCCCTTGGAGGGATATATGGTAAAGCCTGGTTGAGAGAACCCGTGATTGGGCCAAGGAATCCATTAACTAGTAAAGGCGGGATACATATTAAAGCCCAAAGGGTGGAGACATCGTAGGCCTAGGAATCCCTTGAACGATAATGGTGAGTAACACAGTAAAGATGAGAGGTGGAGATAGAAAAATTCCTCACGATTTAGGAGGAGAGATCCAGAGGCATCCATGCTTGTTTAGGGCCTAGTGATTTGGTGGGACTGTGGTAAATCTTAGTTTTATTGATGAGGATTTTATGGCCTACGAATCCCTTGGTGGATATACGGTAAAGCCCAAGGAAGCCTTGATTGGTTATGTTACGAGTCCTACATTCATACTTGGAATATGGCATGGGAGTGATTGGCTAGAATAAATATTGGTTTAGCTCAATCTATGGTCGGGTGGTTTGTAGAAGTCCCTGACTTGGTTGGCTTATGCATACATTAATAAAAACTCTTTTTACTTTGGTATTTCAAGTGTAAATGTACTTGTTAATATGTGGTTTTTATGGTTGTTATACTCTTTTTATTTTGTTAGTTATATGTTAGTTATAAGCATGGTTCATGACAGACTTTAGTTATGGCTCTCATCATGATTTGATTAGTACAAGAAATGTGAATGACAATATGACCTAATAGATGATAATGCAGCTATTTTGATAATGCATTAATTCTTCTTGACAATTCTTAGATAATTATAAAACCCCTATTCTTAGATTTTTGGTTGTCACCTATATATTACATTTCTGTGATATTTTTGACGAAATGGTTGTCATGGCTAGTAGGAGCAAGGTCAAGTCCTTTTACCAATATTTGCATTAGTAGTTTTAAATCAATGTTATTTATCATTTCTTGGAAGTTTCATGAAGTTCTGGGCAGAGGCTTAAGACCTAGCCTTAAAAAAAAAACATCCAGGGTTGTTGGCTCAGAACTGATTGGAAAGGCCACAGTCACATGCATGCCTTGTTGTGGGAATGACTGGAGGGTTTTAGCCACATGCATGGATTTTCATGGGAGCAACCGGAGGTATAGCTCAGCAAAATGACAAGTTGTCTTAGGGGTTGGGAACCTAGAAGGGTTGGTTGTCTCTTGAAGGTTATGTAGATCCTTAGAAATGTCATATTGGTTTTGTTTTGTGAGTTCCACTTCCTTAACTATACATGAGGAGTTGAATCACATCATAGTAACTCTCTGTCAAATGTTTATGCCAATGGACCAGTTAGCTTGGGTAAATGTGGGAGGAGATGTTATAGAGTGGTACTAGATTGGGTTTCATTCTCTTTGGGTGATATTTGATACCATAGAGTGGTGTCAGAGCATGGTTCACCCTTTGGACTGGATAGGTGAAATGTGTTGGTCATGCATATGTGTTAGTTGCATATGTGTTCCTTATGCTTGTTGTCTATGTACTTGTTGTGTATGCATGGTTGCAGTTGTGTCTCCATGTGAAAGTTGATGGTGGTGTTGTTGGATGTATTTGTCATGAGTGCATGTCGGTTATGCACTTGTTATGCATGTCAGTGTCTATACATCATTATGCATACATTGACGTGGTTATAGTTGTTTTGCATGAGGCCATGGTATGTGGTTGGTATGGTCATGCATGATAATTGGATAATGGTTGAAATGATGTTTATGTACTGATATGATTATTTTTATAAATGTATTGCACTAATATAGTTTATCTTGTAGACGAGATATCCTCCCTTGAACTATACTAAGATATTTTGATTATGTTATGTTTTGGTTTAAGTTGACATGGTATAATTGCAGGAAGAAGATCAAAGATGATTAGCAAGATAGTAGACTATAGTTCACGAGACTCTCTCTATGGATCAGTTGGGAAGCCTAGTGGTGGGTACTCTTCTTACTTAGAAGACAGATTGAGAATTTTGAAGGCATAAATAAGAATTTGCAAAGATGATAATCACATAATCATTCAGGCATAGGAGAAACAAGCAGAAGTTAATGCAATTATCCTTCATATTTTATCAGACTTGTAGATATAGGGACCGCTTAAGATCGGCCATGAGTAAGAGGATAGGAATAATGGGACACTTGGAGGTAGATATCATGGTGGGCATAGGTCAGATAGGGGTGACATGATCAGATATGACAGTTTCATGGATATGTTCAATATGAGAGGTGATGGACACAACTTCTATTCTAGTTCTGGTTATGATAGGTACCATGGTCATTATGAGTATCATCCTTACAAAAGGAGTGGTAGGGGATATTTTCCAGTTGAGTTCAAGAAATCCAAGACACGTACCATTGATGGGGATTTGAAGAAGTTGTAGGATGTGGAGGCATGGCTACTCAGGATGAAGAACTTCTTTGAGTTGCATGATTACATAGAGAACATGAAGGCCAAAAAAGATATCTTTGGCCTCAAAGGGAAAACAAACATCTAGTGGGAAGATGTGAAGCGAGTTAGAGACATCAGGACAAAGGATTTGAGTTGGCATGAATTCAAGAGAGTTTTCAGGAAGAAATATTTGTCAAACATGTACTATTTTTGGGTGTGTGATATATTCTTTCCACGACTAGTTCATGTACGGGAGGGTGGGGTCACAAGGGGGGTGATAGCCCCCTCTGTTTGTTGTGTTAGGCGTAGCAAGGGGGTGCATCCCCCCCTATTTAGGGGCTTCAGGGGGGAAATAGACCTCATGTACAGGGTCAGGGGTAATGCCCCAGGAAAAAGATGGACCATATATCAGGTGGGCGGACCTACCTATGGTTTTGTGCATGGGTTTTGCATATAGTTTTTGGTATAATGGTTTTCTTTCCATGGTATTTTGTAGATCTATTCAAGGGAAATATGGTTATGTTCTAATCCAAGGTTAATTGATCTTTGTGTATTTGTTTTATATTATTGTCATTTTTTATTTTCCATTTTAGAATTCATCTGCAGGTAATTTTTGTACAGTGTTAAAACCTACATTTGGTATCAGAGTTGCTTCAGCTTCAAGGGGAGACCTTTGTTGCTAAGGCGTTTTGCTCAAGCCTATGGTAGACCCTATTTAGTGGGAGATCTGTGGGATCAATTATTGCAGTGAAAGAAGATGGTGAGTAGTGGAAATATAGAGATTGAGAAATTTAATGGTTAGCATTTTGAGTTGTGGAAGCTCAAGATGGAGGATTTGCAGGTGGATAAAGATGAGTGGATTGTGGTAGATTCGAGTACTAAACCAATGACAATGTCAACAGAAGACTAAGTGAAGATGGATCAGAAGGAAAAGAGAACAATATGGTTCTATATCTTAGATTCAATATTGTTTAATGTATCAATGGAAGATACAACGAAGGATTTGTGGGTCAAGTTAGGTACTTTGTACCAATCTAAGTCTCTGGGGAACAAATTTTTCTTGCAAAAAAGTTATATAACTTGAGGATGAAGGATGGGGACTTGATGATAGAGCATATGAATGCCTTTGATGTTGTTGTAATCTAGTTGTTATATGTTGATATACAAAATTCATATTAAGTTAATTGCACCAGTTTGTTATGTTCTCTACGAGATTCGTGGGATAGTCTAGTTGTTGCTATAGGTAGCAATACAACTACCTTGAAGTTTAATGAAATAGTGTCATCCCTTTTGTGGGAGGAGATGAGATGGAAAAATATGGAGAGCAAGAATGGAGATGCCTTGTTTGTTCAAGGATGGTCCCAGAACGAAAACAAAAATAATTCCTCGAGTAGGAGATCTAAAGTTCTAGGAAAACCTGTAAAGGTATGTTGGAAATGTGGAAAGGAAGGGCACTTAAAAAGGACTATAGATCTAAACCTCCTGAGAAAGGAAATGTATCTAATGATTCTCCTTATGCAAAGGTGAAAACCACCTCAAATGAAGGTGGGGATGTGTACTTGACTTCTTCTTCAAGTACATATGTATATCATGAGGCATGGTTGATTGACTCAGGTGCATCCTTTCACTTCACTCCCAATAGGGAGTGGTTCTGTGAGTATGAGAAATATGATGGTGGTGATGTCTTCTTAGGGGATGACAGGAAGGATAGAATCATTGAACATGGAAAAGTCAAGTTTATGTTTCAAGGTGGAAGTATTAGAAAATTTCTAGGTGTTCTACATATTCCTACATTAGCAAAAAATATGATATTGTAAGCAAGATGGATGATGCAAGTGTAAAAACATTTTTCGTGAAAGACACCTAAAAGATGGTTCACGGAATACCAGTATTGATGCGATAAGTTTGGATTGGAACTATGTACAAGCTTCTTGGTAGTACTTTTATTGATGGGTGCAACATTTCTATGGTTCGTGAAAGTGGAGCAAAACATCTAATGGTCTCTGGAGAAAAGACCATGTTAGGGCATCAAAGGCTTGGAAACATTAGAGAGAAGGGCCTTCGAATGCTTTAAGGTAATGGTATGGTAGATGGTATGTCTAATTTCTCTCTGGATTTTTATTTCTGTGATCATTGTGGATATGGGAAGTAGAATCGAGTGAGTTTCCCCTCTGGTGCAAAGAGGGTGAAAGGGGTATTAGATCTTGTGCACAGTGATGTGTTTGGACCTATGTTGGTTCCATCATTAGGTAAGTCTATGTACTATGTATCATTTATAGATGAATTCTCAAGGAATACATGGATATATTTCCTTGGGAATAAATCTAAAGTCTTTGACAGGTTTAAATAATTTTAGGGTCTCGTGGAAAACCAGAAAAAGAAGAAGATAAAGGTGATGAGGGAAAATAATGGTGGAGAGTTCTACAAGAAGGAATTTGAAGATTTCTGTCAGAAGTGTGGTATAGCACGACAAAAGACTACTCCATACACACCTCAGAAAAATAGAATTGCAAAAATAATGAAGAAGGCTTTGATGGAAATGGCAAGAAGCATGCTCAATGATAGTAGGTTAGGACAGGAATTCTGGGCAGAAGAGGTGGAGACTGCATGTTGTCTGGTTAATAGATCTCCTTCATCTTTGGAGGATAAGACTCCACATGAGGTACGGACTGGTGAGAAACCCTCTCTTTTACATCTTAGGTTATTTGGTTGTGATACATAGGTACATGTTCGAAAGGAGAAAAGAACCAAGTTGGATAGTAAATCCAAAAGTTGTATCTTTATTGGGTATAAGGATGGTTTAAAAGGTTAAAATATTTGGAACCCAGAAACAAGGAAGGTTGAGTACAACCAAGATGTGGTATTTAGAGAGGTGAAAGATGTTATTTTACATGATTTCCTATCGAAGAAACCTGAGAAGATAGAGTTTGATCTAAAGGTGGAAGAATCAAACTCTACAACAGAACATGAATCAGAATATGAAGAGCCAAAAAATCCAGTTGTGAGAATATTAGTTCAAGAAGGAAGGCAGCCAAAAAGGTATAGTTCATCTGCTTTCCATCCAAATTTTTATTTATCTACTAATGATGATTATCTCATAACTATCATGGAGGCAGTAGATTCAGAGGATGGAAAATGATGGGACCAACCCTGACTAGTTATAGCATGTAATTTATTATATGATTTCATGGATGATTTGGTGGTTGATTGGTTTTATGGTGCGGTACAGTGAGTTAAGGTTGTGAGGACAATTGTCCTGTCCTCGAGTCTCGCTTCTCCCGCCTCTTCTCTATGCCAAAGAAACCCTGGCCTTGGTCATTCTATTGTTGTTCCAGTGCTCTGCTACTCCATCGAGGTTAGATCTCTTCTTTTAGGTTCAGGTTGCTGCTCCTCGAGGGCTTCGACTGTCCTGTCCTCGAGATGGTTCTCCGTGAGGGTTTCTGTATGCATGCTCTAGTAATGGTTGTGGTTAGTTGTACGCTGGTCTCTGCTTTTCCCTAGCCATATGGCTCGACTATGGTCGTGATGATCCTCTATTTTTCAGTTATGTGTGTCAACTCGAAGCTCGACTTCGTGGGCATAAAACCCTCGTCTTTTGTCCTATCTTGGCCACCTACCTTGTGGCTTTGTGGGTGCTTCTTCAGTTGTGCTCCTTGGTTTCCTTAGCTTTGTAAATTTGTTTGTCGTTGTGTGGTTTCATTTATTCTTTCATCTTAAAGGCTTTCATTTCACTGTTTGATTGTAAGTTCGTTATTCTATTGCAAGTCATGGTCGTGAGGTGGCTCAAATCTCAGCTTCCATCCAGCATTCGAATAGAGGTAAGCTCTCTTCCAAGTTTTAAGCTTCTACTTCGTTTCCTATTGTTACTAATTATTCTTTCTCCTTGTGAGCAGTGGGCGCTCTATGACTCACCTTGATCTGCGGCTTCCTTCCTCAGTTTGCAAGGCTCAGCCCCTCTGGTAAGTGAACTCACCTTAAACTTTGTCCTTGTTTTCAATTTTTTGTTTTTATGGTTCTGTTTGCTGGGTTCTAATGGCCTTGTTTGGTGGCCACTGTAGGTCTACAAGTGGGCTCATCGGCCACTGGTCTTTTGCCCTGATGCCTATGTTTTGTATCGGGTAGGGTCGTGCCTCATCGTTTCTCTATCTATCTGTTTCAAAGTGTTGCTAGTTATAGCCTTTACTTGGTCTATTGTCAAAGGTTGTGGCTTCAACCTCACTATTTCATGGTCCTGTGTATTTATGCCTCCGGGTTGTTAACTTATGTAATTATGTCTGCTCTGTGGTTAACTTATGAACTTGTGGTTATGTTCGGCCTGTTATGGATGGATTCTACTTCTTTGCTCGGTTACCTGTGACTTTATCTTGGACTGTAAATTTATATATATGCATAGATATTTTGAAAATAAAGCTATTAAATGTGAAATGTTACGAGTTTGTTGGTACCTGTAAATGCTTGTTGTATTCGACTCTCCTGCAAACCCTCTCTATTGATTTATGGAACTGGACCATGTTTTCTTCTTGCCCCTGTGATGATTTCTACTCTCTATCACTGTTAGGAAATGGATAGATGAAATTAATTAAATAATTTTAGGCTGAAAAATATATGGACTCATATTTGTTTCCTTCTTAAAATCATTTCATGCTTCTTTTTATTCAATACTATGATGGATGATTACAATGGATTTTTCCTTTTCCTCGTAAGGATCATTGTACAGTTATTTAAACTATTAGTAGTTACATTTTAGTTATTCATTGATAATTGTTCATCCTTGTCTGTATTCTAAAGTCAATTTGAAACCAAAAATAAAAAGAATGGTAAATAAAAATAAACAGTGGATTGGGACAACCTTAAACTTAACATAAGGTCCTAAATGATGTTAACTAGAAATTTAAATGGAATTAAAAAAAAACTAACTAAAAATCCTTCCAGTCTGCAAAGACAAATACTCCAGCCATGACCCCCTTTAGCTGGATGCTCCAGCATCAGGCTCCTGGGGTAGATGAAAATTCATGGCTCCAGTCTGTGAGCTCCTCGATAGAATACCCTGCACATTGTATCTGACCTGCATCAAGCCATGATCTATCCGCAATGGGACGGTTCTTCCACTTGATGAGGTATTGTAGGTACTCCTTTCTTCAAGTCCACCTAGACACCTGTGTATCGAGGATTCCTTCGATCTCAAGTGGTTGAGCTAAAGGCATTTGTCTCATCCACAAACTACTCTCTTCCTGGGTATCTCGATTTTGCTGCGCCGAACTGTCCCCTTCAGGACTGGCAGTGTATGGGAATAAATCCACCACATTAAAGATGGGCGATATTCCTATACCTGGAGGCAATCGCAACTCATAGGCATTTGCAGGAAACTTACGCAGAATTTTGCAAGGTCTAATTTTCTTAAACTTTAACTTATTGTATTTTCCCTTAGGGAATCTTTCTTTGCATAGATGTGTTGGGACTTGATCCCCTACGTTAAATTGTACATCCTATCTTTTTAGATCTACTTTCTGTTTGTACCTTTGACTGATGTCCTATAATTTTAACTTCACCTACTCATGTAGGTCATTAACTGCTCTTGCGAAATCTTCCCCGTCAACACTCCTTTCTAACTGTCCCAAATCTCTTAACTCATGCACTCCTCGAGGATGCATTCCATACAAGATCTGGAAAGGACTACTTCCCATGCTTCGATTTGGTGAATAGTTGTAAGAAAATTCTGCTTTGGAAAGTACACAATTCCACATTCATGAATTTTCCCCAACTAGACTCCATAGCAGGTTTCCTAAACTCTTGTTCACCACCTCCGTCTGCCCATCGGTCTGTGGGTGATAAGTGGAGCTGAAATTTAACTTTGTCTAGCTTTTTCCACAAGGTGCAACACAAAAGTCCCGTGAATTTCACATCCCTGTCGAAAACAATGGACTTGGGTAAGCCGTGTAGCCTAACAATTTTAGTGAAAAACAAGTGTGCTACATGGGTGGCATCACTAGTTTTCCTGCAGGGGATGAAGTGTGCCATCTTGGAGAAATAGTCCACCACCACCATGATGGAGTCAAAACCCCACTGTGTTTTTGGCAAACCCAAGACAAAGTCCAAACTGACTGAGTCCCATGGTCTGTTTGGAATAGGCAAGGGTGTATACAACCCCGTGTTCTGACTGTGCCCTTTCACCAACTGACACATTTTACACCTAGTTACATATCGTTGCACATCTCTTCGAATCTTTGACCAGTAGTAAAAATGACTAAGCTGATCCAAGCTCTTATCAATGCTGAAATGTCCAGCTAGACCTCCACTATGTTTTTCCTAGATGATGTTCTCCCTCATCAACATTCTGCAACACACAGCGATCCTCCCTTGAATAGTAGCTCCTCCTGTAAGCTATAGTCCAGCCATGGACTATTATTCCTCACTAAGGGATTTTTGTAGGCTTCATAAGCCTCCTTGAAATCTGCATCGGTTTGATACAAGTCCTTCAGGTGTTCAAAACCCAACACTTGTATCGTGCTCTCCTGTAAGAGTAAAACTCTTCTGCTTAGTGCATATGCTACCTTATTGGCTTGACCACTGATATGCTTCAACACAAATGTAAAACTCTGCAAGTACTCAACCCATTTTGCATGTTTATGATTCATCTTATGCTACTACATAACATACTGTAATGCAGAATTATCAGAAAACAAGACAAACTAATTACCCAACAAATAATGTCTCCAATTCAGTGCTTAGACGACAACATAAAACTCCTTTCCATAAGACATGTTCTTTCGCCTGCTTTCATTTAATTTTTCACTGAATTAAGCTATTGGTTTGTCTTCCTGGCTTAGTACAGCTCCCATGGTTATACTACTAGCATCACAACGAACTTGGAAAAGTTTGTTAAAATTAGGCGATCTCAAAATTAGCCTTTTAATGATCTTCTTCTTCAATATCTGGAAACTTTTCTCTGCAGCTTCAATCCAATGAAAAGGCTGACTTTCCTTTTTGATGGTATCCAACATGGGTGCATAGATTCCACTAAAATTATTTCTAAAATTGCGATAGAAACTTTCCAACCTATGAAAACTCCAAACTTCGAATAGACTCTTAGGGGATGGCCAACTGATTATAGCTGCAACTTTTTCTGGGTCCATTTTCAGCTCATTTTCTATAATCAAAAAACCCAAATAGACTAACTCCTTCTGAAAGAAACAACATTTTTTTAAATTTATTAGCGACTAATTTTGTTGTAACTTCTCCAAAACATATCTAACGTGTCGAAAATGTTCTTCCTTGGTCTTGTTGAAAATCAGTATATCGTCAAGATATACAATCATAAATTTTACAATGAAATCCTTCAACATCTCATTCATTAGGTACATGAAAGTTCTAGGGGTGTTACTCAACCCAAATGGCATCACCAGCCATTCATACAGACCTTCATTGGTTTTGAAAGCTATTTTACATTCGCCCCCTTTTCTTATTCTAATTTGGTGGTATCAGCTCTTTAGATCTATTTTCGAAAAATATGTTGCTCCACTCAAGAAACCCATCATGTCATCCATTCATGACAATGGAAACTTGTACCTGCTAGTAATTTTATTTATTTCTCTTGAATCTATACACATCCGCCACTTGCCTCCTTTCTTGGGAGCTAAAACTGTCAAAACTACCCAGGGACTTAAGCTTTTCCGTATCAATCCTTTGTCCAACAATTCCTATACTTGCTTCTTGATCTCTTCGTTGTCCTTAGGACTCATATGGTAAGTAGATTTGTTTGGTAAACTAGCTCTGGCGATGAAATCTATGTGATGACTGATACTTCACTTTGGTGGTAACTTATCTGGTAAATCATCCACCACAATGTCGTTGAATTCTTGTAACATATCCTGGATTTCTTCAGGTAAGTTAGAAATTTTAGTATGCAATAGCACTACTCTTGGTCTCCTTACAATGGCATACTTTATCTCATTATCTTCAATATGTTCTAAAAATTATTTTCCCCCCATCAACAGCGCTTTTGTCCCACTAGTCTCTGTTGTTTCTTCTTCCTTGATGGGTACTAGTGTATGATTAATCCCATCCTTAACAAACTTGTAGCAGTTTGTTTTTCCTTCATGAACAACTTTTCGGTCATACTGCCATGTTCTACCTAGTAGAATATTACACACATTCATGGGCATGATATCACAAGTCACCTTGTCCCTATACTTGCAATATGGAATTCCACCTCACACTACTCGTTGACTAGCAGTTGATGTCCTTTCTGTAACCAAGACACCTTATAAGGAGTTGGGTGCTTTAACCTTTTCAAACCCAATTTCTTCACCATCTCCATTGCAACTAGATTATCATTTCTTCCACTATCTATAATCAATTTGCAACATTTTCCATGTGACTTACACACAGTCTGAAATAATGCATTTCTTTGGGTTTGGTCAGCTATCTCTTTTTTTGGTTTCAACAGTACCTTATTTAAGACTAAGGCCTCTCCTATCTCTGGTACATTCTCTACCTCTTTTTGTGGTGCCTCTACTTCCTTCGTTTGAGCAACATATTCTCCTCTTTGTCTAGCCTGTTCACCTTCATGACACTCAAAGGACCTGTGCCCCCACTTGTGGCACTTATAACACTGGTAGGCAGCTCCTTTGCCTCTACCATTACCTCTTCCTCACTGGTATGGCTTTCCTCCCCTAGTGCTACCTTCCTTTTTTGCTGTCCCTGAGGTCTTTGAATTCCTACCTTCTTCAATGTTGTTGGAAGTCTTACCTCTACCAAAGGATTGTCCTTTCCCTCTACTAGATCCACGTCCTGTTCTGGCATTCTACTTCCTAGCGATATTTTCTTCTACCTTCAAGGCACTCTAGTATGCTTCCTCTATGGTTTTTGGAGAAAGAATACTTATCTCATCCAATATCTCCTGCCTTAGGCTATTTACAAACCCTGTTGTTTTTTCTGGGGTGTCTTCAATGTAACCTGCTCTCAGATTCACCTAATAAAGTTCTTCAGTATATTCATTCACAATCATTCCTCTCTGTTTCAAATTCTGCCCCTGCCGATACAGAGTAATCTAGTAATCTTTGGGCAAAAACTTACCCTTCATTTTGGTGACCATTTTGGTCCACTTTTTAATGGGTAACTTATTTGATATCCTCCTCTCTCCTTGGACATTGTCCCACCATAAGGTCACATGTCCTTTCAGCTTGGTGGCAGTGAATTTAACTTTTCTATCTTCGCTGATCTCCTCACATTCAAAGTATTTATCTAACTCACTGACCCAGTCCAACAGCACTTATGTGGACAAACTACCATCATAGTTTAAAATCTCAGGCTTTGTCTTACTGCTAGCCAATAAAACTGACCTTAACAATATGATTTCAGGTCCTTCCTCATCTGATCCATCTAACATAACTGCAGTTTCTTCCTCACTATCATCCCCTCCTTTCATATCCCTTCTCCTTCCTACTTCTACTACTGCCAAATGGGCACTCAAGATCCTAATCTCTTCTCTCAATCCTTCATCTGCTACTCTTTGAATAACTCTACCACAACCTCTTCTTCTGACTTCCATTTTGTAAAAAAAAAATTAACCTTAACCTTCTCTGATACCAAAATTGATGGGACTAGCCCTAATTACTTACAACATGTAATTTATTGTGTGATTGCATGGATAATTTGGTGGTTGATTGGTTTTATAGCACGATATAGTGAGTTAAGGTTGTGAGGACAATTGTCATGTCCTCGGGTCTCGCTTCTCCCGCCTCTTCACTATGCCAAAGAAACCCTAGCCTTGGTCATTATGTTGTTGTTCTGGTGCACTATTGCTCCATCGAGGTGAGGTCTCTGCTTCTAGATTCAAGCTGCTACTCCTCGAGGGTTTTGACTGTCCTGTCCTCGGGATGGTTCTCCATGAGGGTTTCTATCTGCAAGCTCTGGTAATGGTTGTGGTTAGCTGTACACTGGTCTCTGCTTTTCCCCGGCCGTATGGCTCGGATGTGGTTGCGATGCTTCTCTATTTTTTGGTTCTGTGTGTCAATTTGAAGCTCGGCTTCATGGGCATGAAACCCTCAACCTTTTTCCTATGTTGGCCACCAACCTTGTGGCTCTGTAGGTGCTTCCTTAGTTTTACTCCCGGGTTGCCTTAGCTCTATAAATTTGTTTATCATTGTGTGGTTTCATTTATGCTTTCATCTTCAAGGCTTTAATTTCGATTTCGATGTTTGACTGTAAGTTCGTCGTTTTGTTGCAAGTCATGGTTGTAGGGTGGCTCAACTCTCAGCTTCCATCCGGCATTCGAACAAAGGTAAGCTCTCCTTCCATGTTTTAAGCTTCTTCTTCATTTCCTACTGTTACTAGTTATTCTTGCTCCTTGTGAGCAGTGGGCAGTCTATGACTGTGACCTTGGTCTGCAGCTTCCTTCCTCCGTTTGCAAGGCTCAACCCCTCTGGTAAGTGAAGTCGCCTTAAAATTCGTCCCTATTTTCAATTTATTTTTTTATGGTCTTGTTTGCTGGGTTCTAATGGCCTTGTTTGGTGGCCACTGTAGGTGTACAAGTGGGCTCACCAGCTGTTGGTCTCTTGCCCTAACGCCTACGTTTTGTATCGGGTAGGGTCATGCCTCATTGTTTCTCTATCTATCTGTTTCGAAGGGTTGCTGGTTATAGCCTTTACTTGGTCTATTGTCGAGGGTTGTGGCTTCGGCCTCACTATTTCATGGTCCTGTGTATTTATGCCTCTGGGTTGTTAACTTATGTAATTATGTCGGCTCTGTGGTTAGCTTATGAACTAATGGTTATGTTTGACCTGTTATGGATGGCTTCTCTTTCATTGTTCGGTTGTCTGTTACTTTATCTTGCACTGTAAATTTATATATATGCACAAGGATTTTGAAAATAAAGATAGTAAATGTGAAATGTTACGAGTTTTTTGGTACCTGTAGATGCTCGTTGTATTCGACTCTCCTACAAACCCTCTCTGTTAATTTATGGAACTCGACTACGTTTTCTTCTTGCCTCTGTGATGATTTCTGATCTATGTCACTGTTAAGAAATGGATAGATGAACTTAATTAAATAACTTTAGGCTGTAAAATATATGGACTCTGATTTTCTTCCTTCTTAAAAATGATTTCATGCTTCTTTTTATTCAATAATATGATGGATGATTATAGTGGATTTTTCCTTTTCCTCCTAAAGATCATTGTACAATTATTTAAACTGTCAGTAGTTACATTTTAGTTATTCATTGATAAGTGTTCATCATTGTCTATATTCTAAAGTTAATTTGAAACAAAAAATAAAAATAAACAGTGGGTTGGGACAACCTTAAACTTAACATAAGGTCCTAAATGATGTTAACTAGAAATTTAAATGAAATTAAAAAAAACTAACTAAAACTCCTTCCGGTCTACAAAGACAAATACTCCAGCCATGACCTCCCTTAGCTGCATGCTCCAGCATCAGGAAACTATGGAAAGAGGCCATGGTTGATGAAATGACATCTTTGGAAAAAAATTAGGCTTGGGATCTAGTGGAGTTGTCAGTCGGAAGGAAACCCATTGGAAGAAAATCAGTGCTTAAGAAGAAGATGAATGTAGAAGGCAAGGTGGAGAAATACAAAGATTGGTTGGTAGTAAAACATTAATTCCTAGGTGTCGGGAATTGATTTTGGTGATATTTTTCTCATGTTGCCAAGGTAGATTCTATTAGATTACTTTTATCTGTTGTTTTTGCTTTTGATTTTGAGGTAGAATAGATGGATGTGAAGACAACATTTCTTCATGAGGATCTGGAAGAAGAGATCTACATGAAGCAACCTGAAGGATTTGTGGTGAAGGGAAAGAAATAATTGGTATACATGTTAAAAATTCTTAGTATGGGTTAAAACAGTCACCAAGGATATGGTATCATAAATTTATACATATATATGGGGACTTGGCTTCACCAGAAAAAAAGTGGATCATTGTGTGTATTATAAATTAATCGGTGACTATGTTATTTATCTGGTCTTGTATGTGGATGATATGTTTCTCATTGGAAATGACAAAGAAATTATCCAAGATTTGAAGACCCAATTTTCCTCCAAAATCAACATGAAGGATAATAGTGTTGGAAACTATATTTTGATTAAACGAGATTGGGAAAAGAGGAAGCTCTAGTTAAACGAAAGGAAGTATGTCGAGACAATACTACAGAGGTTAAATATGCATGATAATAAACTGGTGAAGGTTCCTATTCCTATAGGTGTAAAGTTATATGTTGAACAATGTCCCAAGACACAAGAAGAGGAAGATGACATGTCCTGTGTTCCATACACAAGTGCAGTCAGTAGCCTAATGTATGTAATGGTTTGTACTAGGCCAGACATTGCACATGCAGTGGGAGTATTGAGAAGGTTTCATAAAAATTAGAGAAGTAGAATTGGACAACAGTGAAGTGGGTTCTTAGGTATTTGTGTGGCACTACTGATTATGGTCTGTGCTACCAAGGAAAACTAGGATTGGATATATTTTTGGACATCCATGACTTTGTTGATGTAGACTAGGTTGGACATCTAGATCAGAGAAGATCTACAAGTGGGTATGTGTCTAACCTATTTGGAGGAACATTTACTTGGATGAGCAAGAGACAGTCTGTAGTGGCACTTTCAACTATAGAGGAAGAATACATGGCAGGCACTCATGCAAGAAAGGAAGAATTTTGGTTGCAGAGATTGTGTTCAAGTATGGGGTTAGTACAGTGAGCTACAATGATATATTGTGACATTAAAAGTGCAATTTTCTTGGAAAATAACCCTGCTTATCATTCAAATACAAAGTACATTGATATTCAGTATCACTTTGTGAGGGATAGAATTTAAAGATCAGATTGAGTAGGGAGACTTGCTCACTTGAAGAAGTCATTAGGAAGTTGAAGCACTATTATGCGAAATCAAAGCGTAATACAAAATCTCAGCAAGGTTGGAAAGGGAAATACAAAGCTAAAGGTAAATGGAAGTTGAAACGAACAAGACCTCAGAATGCAAGAGAGAAAGAAATTGTTGCACCTTACAAGAATTTAATGAGTCGCAACTTAGGGGGGAGTAGAATGAAGGTGAATATAAGGGACAGTTCAGTGTCTGATATGTGTCATAGAGCATCTCAAGAGGGATTATTCATAGAATCAGGGTGGTAGGATGGTACAGGACACGCAAAAAGTTGGGCATGTCGGGCAAATAATTCCACAAATTTATGCAACACTGGATAACATGCAAGCAGATCACCAGGCATCTATTATCGAGATGGATGGTAAGAATTATGATCAATTTCTTTCTATTTTTATTGACCCTAGATCTTGTTATAGTTATGTAAGTCCTAACCTGGTGGATGAGTGTGGTTTGAATAAAAGAGTGCATGTAGAATCTTGGTTAATGTAGTTGGCTATAGGTACAAAGAAGAGATTTCATCATTGAGTAAGAGCTTGTGCATTGAAATTGAATGGTATGCCTACCTTATCACATTTGAATGTACTGTAGTTGGGATCATATAGTATGCTTTTGGATATGGACTAGTTGTATCTTCACACGACTAAGGTGGAATACTATGACAAAGATATTGAATGCTTGGATGATAATGGGGAACAAATAATATTGCAGGGTAAGAATAAAGCTACATCAATTAGAATGGTTGAATATATGCAAGAAAAGCACAATCATAGAAAAGAGTGTGTGTTATTTGCAATGCATATTTCTAGTGATAAAGGTAAGGATGTTGAGGATGCAGAAGTTATGAAGAGGTACTCGATCTTGCAGCAGTTTAAAGACGTCTTTCCAATAGAGATTTCATATTTTTCACCTCATAGAGAAGTGGAATTCTCTATTGCGTTAGTACCAAGGGGAACACCAACATCAAAGGCACCATATAGGATGATCACACTAGAGTTAGTAGAGTTGAAGTTGCAGTTGAAGAAAATGCTTGACAAGGGGTACATTAGCGCAAGTGTATCACCTTGGGGTTCACCAGTGTTGTTTGTGAAGAACAAGGATGGTACTCTCTAGTTGTACATTGATTACAGGCAATTGAAGAAGGTGACCATCAAGAACAGGTATTTGTTGCTGAAGATTGATGTCTTGTTCAACTAGTTGAAGGGAGAAGCAGTGTTCCCGAGGATTGACTTGAGATTCAGATATCATCAGGTACGCATTAAAGAAAACGACATATATAAGACTGATTTCAAGACCATGTATGGGCATTATGAGTTTGTTGTAGTTCCATTTGGTTTGACTAACGCTCCATCTACTTTCATGTTCTTGATTAATAGTGTGTTGTGTCCTTATCTAGGCAAGTTTTTCATTGTATTCATTGATGATATAGTGATATATTCTAAGAATGAGGAAGAGCATTATGAACACATAGCAGCAACATTGAGATTTCTAAGAGAGCATCAATTGTATGCAATCTTAGTAAACGTAGTTTCTTTCAAAAATAGGTACATTACTTGGGATATGTGGTTTTCAAGGAACACATAGCAGTGGATCCAGAAAAGGTAAGCGATATCATGGAATGGGAAGCTCCTGGAAATGTGGATGTGGTAAGATCATTCATGGGGTTAGCAGGGTATTATAGGAGGTTCAACAGGAACTTCCCTCAAATTTCCTATCCCATTACATCATTGCAGAGGATACATAAAAAATTTGAATGGACAAAGGAATGTGCAGCCAGTTTTGAGAAAATGAAGCAGTTGTTGACAAATTCTCCATTCTTAAAGATTGTAGATCTAGAAAAAGAGTTTTTGGTATGTACAGATGCTTGCGAGGGAGGACTTGGTGGAGTCTTAATGCAAGAAGGACAAGTAGTGTGCTATGAGTCACGGAAGTTGAATGAGTACAAGTAGAATTATCCGACACATGATATTGAGCTGGTAGAGATCATCCATGCATTTAAGATTTGGAGGCACTATTTCCTTGGTAGGAGGTTTTTATTGATGAGCGATCACAGTGGATTGAGGTATATGTTTGACCAACTAAATTTGAATGTCCAGAAATCTAGATGGTTGTCCACGATTTGGAAGTTTGACTTTGAGATCAAGTACATTAAGGGGTTTTAGATTCTCTTAGCAGGAGAGTGCAGGTGAATCATATAGCAGTTGTGAGCTCCTATGGGACAGATTTACATAATTAGATTTTATATACAAGACAACATGATGATGGATGCATGGAGCTTAGGCACAGGTTATAGCAGGGTATAGGTGACCAAGATGTGGACTATCGTCTCAAAGTGGATGGTTTGGTTAGATTTAGGGATAGGATCTATGTGTCGAATGAGAGTGGGATCAAGAAGAATACATTGCAAGAGTTCCATGAAAAATCATATTCAAGGCACCTAGGATAATAGAAGACATTGATATTGGTGAAGAAGTTTTATTATTGTTTGAATCTGAGGAAGGAAGTGGCATAGTTTTTGTCTAGATGCTTAGATTGTGAATAGGAAAAAGAATAATGTAAGCACCCAGGTGGATTAGTGCGGCCAATTCTGATTCCATTTCCTTGGATTTAATCATAGGTTTGTTGAGGACATCTAGAAAAAACAATTCCATCAAGGTTGTGGTGGATAGGTTGACAAAGGTAGTGCACTTCATTCCAGTGAAGTCTACATATTCAACTAATGATGTAGCACAGGTCTTCATCCAAGATGTAATGATACTGCATGGTGTTCCTAGGAAGATTGTGTCAGACAGGGATGTTAAGTTCACTTCTAGATTTTGGAAGGATTTGTTTTCAAGTTTGGGCATAGATTTGGCCTTCAACACAATTTATCATCTGCATACATATGGATAGAAAGGGAGGCTCAACAAGATATTGGAGGACATGTTGAGTATGTATGTGATGCATCAGCAGAGGAGATGGGAGAAGTACCTGCTGTTGGTTAAGTTTGATTACAACAATGGGTATTGGGAGTCAATGTGGATGAGTCTATTCAAGGCACAATATGGGTGGATTTGTAATACTCCCATCAATTGGAGTGATCCAACGAACAGGGTGATGATAGGACCAGACATGTTGACAGAGATGGTGTAGGAAATGTAGGTAATAAAGAAGAACCTAAAGGAAGCATAGAACATACAAAAAATTTATGCAAATCAGAACATGATGTTTAATGATTTTTAGGTTGGGGAACAACTATACTTGTGCATCAAGCCCAAGAATAGATCCTTGAGGATTCGATCATGTGCCAAGCTGGCACCTCATTTTATGTACCTTTAAATATTATTGAAAGTGTTGGACTAATAGCATATCGACTTTCACATCCTCTGACAATGAAATTCCATGATGTTTTCCATGTGTCATTGCTTAAGAAGTATATTAAAGATGTTGATCATTTTATTTACTAGTTTGTATTATAGGTGGAGCCAAAAAGAGAATTTCAACCAGAACCTCACTGTATTTTGCAGAGAAATATGCTCATGCTTCAGAACAAAGAAATTGAGTAGGTTAAAATGCATTGGAAACACTTTGGGCCCAATGAAGCTACATGGGAGATGGCGTCTCAGATGCGGGTTATGTATCATTCTCTATTGCGGGCTATGTATCCTTCTCTATTCGCTAGTTGAGTGAATGTTTTTGGCATATTTTTTGGTGTGACGTTTTGGTGTATGTATATATGTATATGGATGTAAATATCTCCATGAGTTGTGTTATAAAGATCTAATAAGCGATATGGATGTCATGTTGTTATGTTATCATGTCAGTTTTCTTTCAACAGATTTATCATTTAAATATTGCATCGAGCTAAGTTATAAATCTCCATTGGAAGTATGTTTTTCTTTTCAGTAGTCATGTTGGTTATGGGTGTCATTGAACATGAAGGATAGTGTTCTTCGAAGGGGGAGGGTTCTATAATAGTCATGGTCAAAATTCCATGTAATAAAGTTAATAAAGGAAAAATAATAACCAAGGTCATGGGACACATATTCCAAGCTTAATGGTGGGAAAAACATCCTAGTGTGGGTGTTCATTTGGTTTAATATGGCTAAGGAAATTGGCAAAGCCAATGGAAAAGGCTTTGAAAAGGAAAGTGGAATTAATTGGACTTTTATTTATGAAAATAATGGAAATTAGGAAAAAAGGAAGGTGAAAGGTCACAGGTTGCATGTGAGGAAAAAAATGAAGGAAAATAATGGAAATTGAAGAAAATAGTGGCCTCATTAATACAAAGGCTTTTGAGGATCAATTCACAACCTTTTTTCATTTCATTTTTGGAACTCTCTCTCTATTCTCTCATACTCTTGGACACATAGAATTTTCCTGGAGCAATCTAGCATTGGAGGAAAGAAGGCAAAGGAAACACAAGAAAGCAAGAGGAAGGAAGAATTAAGAACGGAAGAGTGGGATTCAAGTAGCTACAATGAAATTGATTGCAGGTATCAAGTTGCATGTATGATTTCCATGCTAGTTTTGGCATGCATGGTACATGCATGTGTGTTTTAGTTTCTCTTTCTATCATTGGCGTGGGTCTTGCTAGGTGTGATAGTGTTCTTCAGTCTTACCATGCCTGTTACACAACATTTTGTCACTATCCCTGTACTCTCCGTCCATGATCCTGGAGGACCTCTACAATGTACCTGACATTATTTCCTATCATGAAGAAACTCCAATTGTGTCCCTCTTCATGAGCAGAACAATTCCCTTTTGCATTATTTCCCAAAAACCTTCTATTTACCCTAGTTTACAAGACCGACGCTAATGACCTGTGTCCTCCTCGAGCCAATATGCAGGGATTACAACTGTCCCTAGCATCGATCCGATCAACTAAGCCCTTTCTTAGTTGTGCTGACCCTATTTTGGAAATTTTTTTAAATATGGAACCAAAGCTTCTAGCTCTAGAAGCTTTCTAACATAAGTCTCGTAAATGGTTAGGCCGGATGGAGTTGAGGAGGTCAGTTTGGGCTCCTTTCCCCTATTAGGGTGGAACGAATCCAAGAGGTAAGGCCTTCTCCCATGAGAAGAGGAACCATCTCCCATCCATCCAAGATATATAAACCTCTCTTTTTCCCAAGCACAAGCTAGCTTGTAGTCCTAATTAAGTTCTGGCTAAATTTTTTATTTTGGAGTAGTCAGCAAGCTACCCATAGTTTGTAGCTTTCTAGTTTGTGTTTAAGGGAGAATTGTGAGTTTGGTTTGGTGCGAAGACTAAAGGGAAGAGCCTTGAGAATACCCTTTTTGGGGCTATCCATTATATGCTAGCAGAAGTGTGTTTGAACCCAGATATGTCAAAGGAGAACAACAACGTCAAGACAACGGTTGTAATCTCTTCTTGAACTAATATAGATGCAACTAACGATTGATTTTCTATATGAAATGTCATATCACATATTTATGGCTTAATGTTTCTTGACCTGTTAAGTAGGCTGAATGCAATTTGTATGTTATCACATTTTTTTTTCGTTGTTGTTTACTTGTTTCAGGTGTTTGAAGGAAGGAAATAGAAGATAACTGGAGCAAGGAAGCAAGATCGTCACCAAGCATAATAGCGTACTAAGAGGTAGGCCCTCTTATTTTATTCTAGCCTAAGGAGATCTTCCATATATTTTTTGTTTGTGGCTAGACCTGTTCTTTCGAGCTAGAGGAATTGTTTGTTTCTACACTTAGAATTTACCTACATCACGAATTGGTGAATCTACTGGGGAGCCAATCCTTCTGTTTGATTGATTGTCATTTTATGGTTTTGTGTGAACTTTTCTAGTATCACAATTTCCCTTTAGTGTTCTCTGCTTTGCTTGGTTTATTGCTCTAAGCCTGAAATTTACAGTGGCAAGTTTGGTCTTAGCCTTTGAAAATTTTTATTTTTTTCCTTGAATCCTTGGTCAGCACATTTTTTTTTTACAGTTGTGCTGATCAACGCAAGTTTCTCAAAAATAGTCGCACTTACCCCCTTTTGGCACGTATTGTCAGTTAAGCAGTCGCGCCAATTCTTGTAGGTGAATATTAGGGTTTACCCTAGGTCATAGCCAGTGTGTCTTACCCTTTTGATTTATGTCTCTCAGCTTGTGACAGTGTTCTCCCTGACTGGAAGCTTCATTAGCTTGGTTTGTGTGCTTGTTTGGTTTAGCCCACCCTCTGATGTGTCAAGTCTGTCCCTGTGTGAAGTTATTTTTCATTTTTTCTTTGAATCACTCGATCAACGTTACATGTATCCTGGCCATTCGCGTCGATTAGCTCATCAACGCTAGTTGTAGTTTAGCCAATCGTGTTGGTCAAGCCAATCGGTGCTAGTTGTCAGTTAGGCAGTCGTGCCAGTCTCTGAGTTAAGAAAAAATTAGAGTTTCTCCCATTCCAGTGCTAGTGTGTCTTGACCCTCAAACCCTCTTCTTCCACCCAGAAGTGACTAGGATGCTTTGTTTGCTAGTTTTGATTGATTGATTGGCGTGAAGTTTCATTGCTTGATTTTTTGAGTTTGTTGCATGGTTTCTATGACCTTAGGTCATCTAGGTCAATTACCGTTCATTTATTTGTTTACTCATTATGTCAAGTTTATGATTTGTTACTTCATTTAATCCATCTTTCAATGAAAACATCTTCATTTCTTCATTTTCAATTGAATGAGTGAAAGAATCTTGTTTGTTCTTTTATTTTGAGTGTCTCTTTTCTCATTTCGAGCATAGATTACATTGCTTGATTTGTTGATTGAAGCATTTATGTGTTTGGTTTGTTCGATTTAGGGAAGAAGTTTCTTTTGGTTTCATTTATCATTCTTTGGATTTGATCGATGCTTGTTTGTTTAGAATTGTGAAAATTTTCATTATAGTGCTTTATGTGAAATATTCATTTTGCATTTTATGAAAAGAAGAACATCATTATAGTTTACTTAAGTGAAATTATTACGTTCGTAACGTTATTGAGAAGCTAGAATTACATCATCATAGGCATGGAAATGAAATGAAACTCATTTTGTTGTTAAGGGAATATTAAGTGCATTCAGGACATGCATAAGAGAAATTTTTCATTCTTTGATTGTTGCATTGATTGTGTTCTCTCTATCCCTCAATTAGTGTTAACTTTCATTGAAGATATATTTTCTCATATAGTTGCACGTAGGAGTTTTTCTAGGTGACAGCAGTAGGGCCTTGTAATTGAAACCTAATTCAAGATCAACCGTTAAAATTTATTGAATTAATCTAAGGAAGAATTGAAACTTAACACTCACATTCAGTGGTCTAGGCTAGAGACATATTCTGGCATCTTTAAACCTAGCAGATGGCGTTCGCTTTGGCATTAGACAGTGTTAGTAAGGACTTGTGCTCCCCATACCATCGTGTATAAAGGGAGACCCCACCATGTCTGCAATCCTTTATCCATAGGAAGCTGAGTCTGCTGCCTTGTAAACATGATACACTGAACACAACATTCAGGGAGATTTCCTGCCTGTACTTCTCGGTTCACCGAGAGGTATTCTGTAATTCACGGTTACCTGGTAATCCTTTTGCCTAGATCATCTAGAACATTCATTTTTGTCTTTTTGACTCTTTTTAAAAGATCATTGAGCACTTGTCCTTTCGTGCTCATTCAAACCAAATGAGACTAGAGTCACCTTTTGCCCTTTTCTCGACTCTTAAAACATGAAAAGGCAAAGTTTCGTTTCAGTGTTCTCAAATTAACTTCCCACGAAACATTCTTCATTAAAGTTGTATTCCTTAGTAATTATTTAAGGTCGATTCCAATAGCAACATTTCCAAAATCTACCAGTCAAGGTTTCCCCTCGGATGGGAATCCTGGTCCTTTCCCTTCTTTTGGAAATGCTAGTGCTCCTTATATGGAAACATTGTCCCTTCTTGGGTTAACCATTGGTCTACCTGTCTGTTTGTTTTCGACCTTGGTGGTCCCAAGCGTTCCGAATCCTATCCAAACGTCTCCTTCATTCGAATCAGATCATGTTGATTCTCAGGTTGACCTATCACCTTCTTCCCTTGTTTCTTCATCTTCCCCTTCTTTGGTGAAAGTTTGAAAGCCAGTAACCAGGAGACTAAGAAGAAGAAGAAGATGAAGAAGAAGAAGAAATAAGATAAGCGAGAGGCCAACCATGCAACTATTACTCAAAATGCACCTCTTGTAGATGAACCTTCTGATCCTCTATGGAAGGTCAAATTCCCTTGAAAGCTGTGTAAGGGTGACCATCTCCTTCGAGATTGACCTGGCATTCCCAGAGTCTTAGAGGTATGGTCTCAAGACCTGAATCGAGCATCCTCGTTGACCTCTGGAGATCATGTCGATTCTACACCTTCAGCTAATGATGGTAAGGAGGGAAATATTAGATTCCCCTATAGGTTATGTGAAGGAAAGCATCTTCTTCACCTTTGTCCTCTTATGGATAAAGCTTCCAAAATTTTGGAAAACCTTATAGTTCCTCAACCCCAACTTCCTGTTGGTTATCATATGCTTTCTTCTAACCATCTCCTATTTGTTAAAGAGATTGGCTTGGATTCATATCTTTCCCATCCTGCTCTTCCTGAGCATGACTCTCTTGTGTCTGTTCCCAACCAACCATTGGTCGAAAAGAGTGTCGACTTGGCTCTGTCTTCAGTTGTTACTCTGTTCCCGAAGAGAGTGGTGATCATACTTCTCATGTTCTTCTCATCTCCTCAGATTCTCATGAATCAAAGAGTGACCCTCCCATCCCGGTTGTTCAGGAGAGTCCTTCTCCTATTCCTACAGATCATGGGGGAAACCATATGATACCGCCACCAAGTAGTTTTTTCATTTCCTTCTATTGGAGTAAATTGACTTATTTTTGCCTTCCATATTATGTGCCTTTCCATATTACAGTAAAATCCTATAATATGGTAGTACATGGCACTATATTGGATGAAGGTGCATCTATTAGCATCATGTTTTCTACTACTTGGCAAGCTTTGGGTTCCCCACAGCTTGTGCTTGTCACTTAGAATCTGTTGGCTTTCAACAGAGCAACCAACCAATATTTAGGGATCCTTCCAAAGTTCCCTATTACTTTGGGAGGAAATACCATCTATATAGATGTGATGGTAGTCCAAGGTCCGTTAGATTTCAATATTCTCCTTGGACGCAACTATGTTTATGTCATGGGAGCTCTTGTTTCTTCACTTTTCCATGTGGTTTGTTTTCCGCATGAAAGGAGAATTGTGAGTATTGATCAATTGTCATTCATTGGTCACCAGTCACCTCCTTTGTAACAATCATCCCCTATCAGCTCTTGTTTGCAAGTAGTGCCTTCCCCGTCAGAAGTCAATTATGTGGCTACCCATTTCATCTCCACATCTACTGACGATCACACAGATGGTATTGTACATTATGTACTAGGGTCATTGGAACAAGATCTATCTTTGGTACCAAATGACATGTATTCCTCCCGGGGAGTGATTCTTCTCTCTAGTGAAGACCTCTTGGGAGCCATGTTCTCATATGGTTCATGAATAGATGCGTGAGGATAGTTCTTGGTCTTGTGTCAACCTCATTGAAAAATTAAACAAGGAGTCATGAGGATGGTTCCTTGTCTTGTGACAACCTTGTTAAAAAATGAAACAAGGATTGTGAGCATAGTTCCTTGTCTTGTGTCAAGCTCGTTAAAAAATGAATCAAGGAGTCTAAGGGTATTTTCTTCCTATATCAGCCTCGTTAAAAAACATAACATATGTCCGAGGATAGTTCTTTTACTGTGTCAACCTCATTAAAAAAATTAAACACCTCCCTTTTCTAAATTGACTCTTTGATTAAGATCTCGTAAAATCCCAGTCGAGTCTTTCTTGGATCTCGAAAGTGAACCTTCATTCCATTCACCCAGTTGAACGAAATGAAGCTTGGGGGGCATGTACCTCGAACTAAGTTATTATGCTGGGGGCATGCAAACTTAAATCAAGAATATTTTGTCTTTGTTTCAATCTTGTGTAAAAATGAAACCAAACTCAAGCATAATTTTTTGTTTCAAGCTTGTGTAAACATGAAACCCAATCCAAGAAGGGTTCTCCATGGTTCAAGATTGTGTAAAAATGAACACATGCCCGATTTACATCTCGTGATTGTCATTTTAATCAGCTGATTTATGCTAGATGAGCTTAAGTTGGTTGTTTTATTCCATCGCCACCATCTCTTTGGCCGATCATATGCTTTCACTTGGTTGTTTTTTCCTTTCCTAAGGAACCGTAGCAATGAGTGGTTTTATTAGCCAACCTCTTGACCATTACATGTTTTGAGTAGTTCCTCCATTGCTGGAACCAGTTTCTACCCTTTATACCACTCGTTCCTCCAGGACAAGTCACCTTTAAGCTCTTTTTTGACTCTAAAAAAATGAAAATATCGCCGAGTATTTTTCCCTTTTTGACTCGTAAAGGAGAATAAAATGGGGGGTCTGCTTTCAAGCTCTTTCCTAAATCTTTTAAAACATGAAAAGATTGTCGATCTCTTGTCATTTTGAACTCGTTAAAGGCTGTGAAATGTCATTCACCCAATATACATTTACCCCTTTTTTCGGGCTAGGATGAACTATTTATGAAAAAGGTACTCCATGACTGAAATGGTCAAGTGGTTCTCTCAAGTGTCATTTTCTACCTTTTCAGGCTCAAGAGACACAAATGTACGAAATGAGACCATGTGAATTTTTCTTTTCTGTGTCTTTTTCAAACTCTCTAAACATGGAAAATATACTAAGTTATACCTTTGTCAAACTTGTTAAAACATTAAACGACATTGGATTCGTCGCCATGATGAACATGAACTTCTCCTTCCTAGGGCTCATTAAACTTACTAGGTCTGATTCATTTGAAGGGTGAACTTACATTGCAAGCACATGATATCCCCTTCAAGCTTGCGATCAAAAATAATTGGGGACCTACCAAAAATGGTGGGGGGAAATTGAAAATTTTATCAGTTGTATTTGCATCTCACTCTTGAACATGACACCTTCTATTTCGTGTTGGGTTGGGATATCCTCCTTTTCATCATTCACCTTCCTGGGTTGGGTCATTTATTTTTTCCTTCCATTTGATCTCTATCATGTCATCCGTCAATCCTATGGATCCAAAAGCTACCAAACTCCAAAATCATGTCACTAATATGTTCAGGAGTTAGTCCCTCTGAAGTTACACTTACTCTTGATTCTATATATCATCTGACATCATTTGCATCCCTTTGTCTCATGTCGGTTATGTGGGATACATCATGGCCCTCCTTCAACATGGTCACTTCTTGTCGACTTCAGCTCATTATCCAGGAAGTTGGCTAAGCAACTCCCTTCTAGTACCTTAGAGCTTGCATACCCTAATGGCAAGTTCTTCACACTCGATGACAATTTCACATCAGTGGCTTTTGATCGGGTGATTTCAAGGGTGTTTGACATCAATTTCTTTATTCACATTCGGCAAACTGTGCTGCTAGTACCTTGAGAGCCATTATCATTATTAGTGGTTTATCTCATGCTTGTTAATGGTTCACATCATTGACTGGTAATAAAGTGACTTCTTAGTATGTTCGACTTCAACATGTTCATTCGCATGTTAGGATTTGTACTTTGATCGGGTCGTTTGGAGCACAAGACCCTGGGCTAATATTATACAAGTCTAGGTTATGAGGCAATGTGACATGGTCATGTCAATATGCATGTCTCTTTCAAATGGATAGTTATGACCACACCATGAGTTGTTATATGTGATCCTTTTCATTGTTGGATGGTTGTGACCATACCTTCGTTTCGTTATGATCCTTTCTGCTGGATGGTTGCACCCATGCCTTGGATCAATTTACATGATCATTTTATAGATGGCTATGTCCATACCATGATTCATGTATTATTATTCAGAGTTTTTAGTGATGTATATGTATCTATGCTTGCTTGTAGGTTCTCTGATGATGGACTCTAGTTCCCCGCACGCACTTGTAAAGCATTTCACTCCTAACTCTACTTCGTCCCTCATGCTTTAGGGGGCATTATGTTACACATCATTTTGTCACTATCCCTGTACTCCCCATCCACGATCTTGGAGGACCTCTACAGTGTACCTGACATGCTTCCTATCATGAAGAAATTCCCATTATGCCCCTCTTCATGAGCATCTTTTGGAAAGTTTTTTAAATATGGAGCTGAAGCTTCCAGCTCTAGAAGCTTCGTAATAGAAGTCTGGTAAATGGTTAGGCTGGATGGAGTCGAGGAGGTCAATTTAAGCTCCTCTCCCATATTAGGATGGAACCAATCCAAGAGATAAGGCCTTCTCCCATGAGAAGACTAACCATATCCCCTCCATCCAAGCTATATAAACCTCTCTTTTTCCCAAGCACAAGCTAGCTTGTAGTCCTAATTATGTTCTGGCTGAAGTTTTGATTTTGGAGTAGTCAACAAGCTACCCATAGTTTGTAGCTTTCTAGTTTTTTTTTAAGGGAGAATTGTGATTTTGGTTTGGTGTGAAGACTAAAGGAAAGATCCTTGAGACTACCTTTGTTGGGGCTATCCATGAGATGCTAGCAGAAGTGTGTGGGAACCCAGATATGTCAAGAACAACAACATCAAGACATCAGTTGTAATCTCTTCTTGAACTAATATAGATGCAACTATCGATTGATTTCCTACATGAAATGTCATCTCACATATTTATGGCTTAATGTTTCTTGACCTATTAAGTAGGTTGAATGCAATTTTTATGTTATCACGTTTGTTGTTCGATGGTGTTTACTTGTTTCAAGTGTTCAAAGGAAGGAAATGGAAGATAGTTGGAGCCAGGAAGCAAGATCATCACCAAGCGGAATAGCATACTAAGAGGTATGCCCTCTTATTTGAATCTAGCCTAAGGAGATCTTCCATAGATTGTTTGTTTGTGACTAGAGCCACTCTCTCAGGCTAGAGGAATTGTTTGTGTCTACAATTTTAATTTACCTACATCACAATTCCATTTCTAAACAGCCGTGGTATGATGGGGTTCTCTTGATTTGGTTGAGTTATATCTCTAGATGGATTCAAAGCTTAGTGGGGTGGTCTTATGATTAATCACAATGCCAAGGAATCCCTTGGTGAAATATATGGTAAAGCCTGGTTGTGAGTACCCTTAATTGGGCCTAGGAATCCTTTGATGGTAATGGTGGGATACATGGTGAATTCGAGAGGTGGAGACGGAAACTTTCCTCACAATTTACGTGGAGAGATCCAAAGGAATTCATGCTTGTTTACGGCCTAGTGATCTAGTGCGATTGTAGTAAAGCCTGGTTGTATTGATGAGGGCTTCGGGCCTAGAAATACCTTGGGGTATATATGGTAAAGCCGAAGGAATCCTTGATTGGTTCTATTGTGAGTCCCACATTCATGCTTGGAATATGGCACGGGGGTGATTGGATGAAAGAAAGATTTGGTTCAGTCCAATATATGGTTGTCTGGTTTGTGGAAGTCCTTGAATTGGTTGGATTATGCATACATTAATAAGAAATCTTTTTCCTTTGGTATTTCATGTTTTAATGTACTTGTTAATATGTGGTTTTTATGGTTGTTCTACTCTTGTTATTTTGTTGGTTATATGATAGTTATAAGCATGGTTTTTGACAAAATTTAGTTATGGCTCTCATCGTGATTTGATTAGTACAAGAAATATGAATGAATATACAACCTAATAGATGATAATGCAACTATTGTGAAAAGGAATATTCATAGTTCGAGGCAGCGACCTAAGACCTAGCTCTAAAAAAATGGCACGAAATCTTGGGTCACCAGATCAAAATTGACTGAAAAGGCCACAGTTGCATGCATTTTGTGTTGTGGAGTGACTGGAGGGTCTCATTTGCATGCATGGTGTTATCACTGTAAAACTTGCTTAAAAAATTTGGACAACTTACATGGTTTCTCAACTCTTGTATCAGTCATGGTCAAGTCATGGTGAAGTCATTTTTATGTTTTAGAGTCTAATTCATAGGGTTAGAGTCTCATGTCCATATTCAAATAAAGTTTCATAGCCTCATTCCATGCCCTAAAAGCCTCACCATGTGTTTTGACATCAGTTTGATTCCAAAGGATTCATGTTAGTCTTGGTCTATTCTTTCCATGGTTGTTTCCGTGTCTAAGATCTATAAAAGAGTCTTGTTGGTATGGTCAAATAGGGTCAACACTCTGTTATTGCCCATCACTGGTCCCACATCACCTAACATTAGATGTGTCAAACTTGTTTCAAGGTTTTCATAGTTAAAAACTCACTCTAAGTTTTTTCGTAGCGCGCTACGAAACCCCTGTAGGAGCCTGTTTTAGCAGAGAAAAATTGTTTTTACTAGTCAACTTAAAGAAGCTTTCCTGAGTAGATGAGAACTCCATTTTTCAAAATGAAAGACATTTTTCTTCCTAACATGCTGCAATACAAAAACCTTTTTCAGTTTCTTTAAATCCATTCTAAGGTGGGAGAAATGAAAGACTAAACTTGCGCTACAAAACTGTTGTAGGTGCAAGTTTTTCACATGCATATTTCTCTGTTTTACACCGGTTTTTCAAAGGAATATTATGGGAGGTAGGGACGGTGTTTCAAAAAACAAAGAGAGGTTTTTGTTCATCACGGATCGGTTCACAAAAACCTCCTTCCGTTTCCTCAAATACATCATGATCTGGGAGAAATGAAGGACCAAACTTGCGTTACGAAACTGTTGTAGGTGCAGTTTTTCAAGATCAAAGTTTCCTGTTTTACACGTCTTCTTCAAGGATCGATTCTGGACAGTTGGAGAAGTATTTTACAAAACCAAGAGAGGTTTTTATTCTAGATATCCTGGACTATAAAAACCTCCTTCAGTGTTGAAAAATGTGTCATGGATGAAGAGATAAAGGCTCTGTCACACGTGCCATTTTCAGGGATCCTAAACCTAAAAACAGGGAAACATGTTCCCTAATTTCTAGGGTTTGCCTTCAACAGTCAGATGACCACGTGGGAGGCTTCATCAAGTTCGATTTCATGGAGTGTTAGGTGTCAAAGAATGCTTTAAATTTTTAGATATGGTTGTTTTAATCATAATAAGGAGTTACACTCCTAGTTGTATTAGGTCTCTAGGACTCCTAGTTAGGTGTCATTTGCATTTAATAGTTAGTTTTAAGTATCAT